>PJEM01015969.1:0-27756 GCA_004023845.1 Helogale parvula | reverse complement strand
AAAGAGGCATATACTTTTAGGCTTTGAATCAACTTGGGTCAATCAGTAACGCCAGCCTTCCCTTACTTTGTTTTTGTTTCTAGCTCATTGCCTGCTGTTGGGAGTAAACACAATCCTGTCAAAGATTTACTTCTTGAGGGATAAGCGTCTTGCCCATAAATAACTGCTGAAGGGCCTTGAAGGAGTGTGAAACTCCTCAGAGAAAATTCTTTAGGCTTATCTTGTGTATAGAGACAGACTCCTGTTAAGGAATCCCTTCCTTGTAGTGATTTATGTGTTTCTGTTTTTTACTCCTGTCCTCTCTTCCCTGATAAGAATGATCCTTTCCAGAGCATGTGTTTACTTCAAGGACCATAAACTATGTAATCATTAAAGAAAAGATGTAATCACCCATGGTATATGAGAGACTGACTATCTTAGTAAAGTGTGGTATTACCACCATTCACGTTGTCTGTCTTCTTATAGATTGCGCTGACACCAACCCCCTCCTCAGAGACCCTTAGACTGAGGTGCGTGGGCTGGTCCCCCGCATCCCATGTCTGGAAGGAGGTGAGGGAGGGGCCACCTTGTATTGGGATCTTTGCAAAAATGAAATGATGAGGCTTTTATGGTTGAGCTATTTCAAACGTCAGTGGGGCCTTTTTAGACGAACTGAGAAACGAGATGAAATGGGAGTTCGAATTCCAATGGATACATTAAATAAAATCTAACAAGTAAAATAAAAACTTAATACCATATCCCCCTCCCCGATTTTTTTTGGAACAGTAAATGATTGAACATACAGTGCACACATCTTAAGTGCACCACCCATTGAATTTTGCTAAATGTAACCGGTATCTAGCTCACAATACGAAAAACTTTCATCAGTCCAAAAATTTAGAGCTCTTTTCCAGTTGTTAAAAGAAAAGAATCTGAAAGGTGGAGTGAAATGCGGTCACTTGCTTGAAAGGGTTTTTAAATGGAGTCAGGAAGCCACTAGGGAGAACCGGGAACTTTTGAATTGTGCCAAACCCCAAGAATTACAAGGACTGAGCCGGAAAACCTGTAACTTGCTATAGGAAGAGACTTGGCTTAATGATAGTCTTACCAATCAATTATTCTCAGTCAAGATTAGCTTTCTGCCAGTAACAGCCACCAAAAGTTCTCATGAAACCACTATTTGGGTTGCTATTCAAATCTGTGTATGCCGGAACTGCGATTCTTTGATCCCAAATAAATGGTCTTGCTTAATTATTGCCTTCTGACAATTTTAGGTTGATAGCCTATTGTCAGAAGCAGGACCTGAAGTGATTTCAGACCGGCAGGCCCAGTGTCTCCTGGAATTGGGTGCCATGTCTATAGGAGACTAGCACTCACCGACTGTAGCTAGGACACAGACAGCCTTCTACTTGCACGGTGAGTCCTCTTAGGTACCGACCTCCCTCCTTTTGGTTGAGGTCGTTGCCTTTCTCTGGGGTCAGGGCGACTGCCCAGAGGGAGACCAGATGCCCATCGTGCCCCAGGAGGGGTTTTACTACTGATGAGTACTCTTTTGTTTCAGAAAGGGGGGAAACTAGTGATTCCTGGTGTTTTAGGACAACTGTTGGTTACATTAAAATCGCAGTAGCCATCCTGGGGAACCTCTGTTTTAGGAAAGTCCACCTTAAGGGACACCTTTAAAATAGGGGATTCCAAACCTCTCTGAGACAATGGAATGAATTCTTTAATTAAGATACAAAGGACAAAATAAGTCCAAATCCGCTCTAAAAAGATCCTTATGCATGCAAATAATAATAATTATTATTTTAATTAATAACTGCTCGTCCATGCAAATAATAATGATAATAGTTATAATACATTTTTTGTAATAATACATTTTAAATAAAATATTGGTCATCTGAGCAGGTAACGTTTAATTAGTCCATGTGCTGGAAACATAATTTGGATCTAGCCATTCTTTTTTTTTTTTAATGTTTTATTTATTTTTGAGAGAAAGAGAGAGACATCGTGAGCAGGGGAAGGTCAAAGAGAGAGGGAGACACAGAATCCGAAGACAGGCACTAGGCTCTGAGCTGTCAGCACAGAGCCTGACTCGGGGCTCAAACCCATGAACTGTGAGATCACGACCACCTGAGCCGAAGTCGGACGCTCAACTGACTGAGCCACCCAGGCACCCCTCTTTTTTTTTTTTATCTTTATTTATTTATTTATTTATTTTGAGAGAGAGAGAGAGAGAGAGAAAGCACGAGAAAGGGAGAGGGAGGGGCAGAGAAAGAGAGAGGGAACACAGAATCTGAAGCAGGCTCCAGGCTCTCAGCTTCAGCTTAGAGCCCAATATGGGGCTCAGACTTACAAACCATGAGATCATGACCAGAGCTAAAGTCAGAGCCTTAACTGACTGAGCCACCCTAGATCCAGCGAGTCTTTTGAGTTTCCTACCTGACACATAGCAAAAGTTAAAGAAAAAAAAAAAAAAAAGGCTATAAGAGCTGCGTGTGTGTGTGTGTGTGTGTGTGTGTGTATGTATGTGTGTTATACATAAGGTGGTTTACTACCTTGGGACAGTTTTGCCAAAATTAATTGGTAAAAGAATTCTACTTAATTGGCTTAAGGAATATCAAGTCTTATATCTACTAAGTATTCCTAAAGTTCTCAGAAATAGAATAAAAACTAACCCAAGCCCATATAATCTAGGATACTCTTTGACAAATAAAAACTAATTCAAGTTTGTAGGTTTAATAAAAACAGGAGTATCTTCAGAGTTATCAGCATGAAACAAGATGCAGATGAACAGCCTTTTCTACCTGAACTTACTAATCAAATAAGCTCATGTTGCCTCTCTGGTAAGAAATTTGTCAACAAAAGAAATCACTTAAAATGATGGTTAACTGTTTAATGTCTTATCCAAGTATAATTGTTAAAAACAAGTCATTGAGGGTTGCCTGGGTGGCTCAGTTGGTTAAACGTTTGGACTCTTGGTTTCAGGTCAGTCAGCCTGACAGTGTGGAGCCTGCCTTGGATTCTTTGTCTCCCTCACTCTCTGCCCCTCCCCTGTTCTCCTCCCCCGTCCCCCCCCCAATAAATAAATAAAAACTTAAAACTTTTAAAATAAATATATTAATTTAAGTAAATAGAAGATCAAAGTTTAAAATGGGATAAACTAAATAGTGGATACTCATTGAATAGCTAAATCATTTCCAAAAAAGATCAATGTTAAATGAGAAGCATAGTTTATCTACTTTTGGCTTTTCCATTTTTTACCAAAAATTATTATGAGAAAGAATATGTCTCTAAATATTCTGAAATGTATCTATAAGTTTGCTAATATATTTCAGGGTGCTAATTTACGATAGCTCACAATTGCCTGGTTCCTAATAGTCACCAAACAGCAGAGTTTACAAACGGTTACAAAGGTTGGAAAGGGGGTTAAAATACAAATGAGCCAAAGAAAAAAATGTCAAAACACTTAGAATAATAAACATATCTTAACCCTGCATAAATTGCATGCATCATTGCGGAGAGAATGCAGACAAGACAGGTGTACTTTGGAAGAGAAGAATTAGTGAACTTCATAGAGCTTTCTCCCACTGAGGAAGGATACACCGTAACTTCGGGTTTTTCAAGCTGTGGTCACAGACCGTTGATGCGTTGTGATGAACATTTATTTAAGTAGAAAATACAAATGTTATCTCTGTCTGCTTATATAGATGAATGGATGATACGTATTTTATTATAGATGTATTTATTATCTATATATAAGTTAAAAAGAAAAATTTCGTTGGAAAAGTAAAAATTAGAGTTATATACATGGCATATACTGAAAATGGGCAATACGTGTCAGTTTATTAATCATATACTTGAGTTACTTATATGGTTTTGTATGTATATGTGCTGAGACATAATACACGGTGTATTTCTTGCTGCGAAATGACCCACTGTGTTTGACAGACACTGCTTCTATCCCACAGTACATAGAGCAGCGAAGCGTCTGTGTGGCCAGCTGAAATGCCGGCACAAGAAAAGTCATCCGTTCGGTCGGGTACACGCAAGTGGTAACTCCTCAAGGCCAGGTGGCAATCACTCTTTGATGGGCTCATACTTTTAAGATTTACAGACAGGTAGCAATCTTTGTTTAAAATAACTTCCTTCATTTTTTAGGACTACTTGCAAGGCTGAAAATCTGGTGATGACTTCTTTGATATTTATACTATCTGCCATCCATTTAGAACTTGTCCCATCTTTTAAATCTTTATTCGGCCTACTCAGCTTAAAATAGCCCTCCCAGCAATGTGGGAATCCTGTTGCCCCTGCCTGTTCTGTCAGTCCAGTCTAGCAGAACAATGTCAGGATGAACTTACAACAATGAATGGCTCTAGGGGAGCCTGGGTGGCTGAGTCAGTTAAGGAGGCGGCTTCAGCTCAAGTCATGAAGTCGCCATTCCTGAGTCTGAGCCCTGCGTCTGGCTCTGTGCTGACAGCTCAGAGCCTGGAGCCTGCTTCGGAGTCTGTCTCCCTCTCTCTTTGGCCCTCCCCTGCTCATGCTCTGTCTCTCTGTCTCTCAGAAATATATACATGTTAAATTTTTTTTAATTAATGGGTCTCATATTACAATTTACTTATACAAAACCAAATCTTAATATTCTTTTTCATATGTTAAAAAGACAAAGTTTTCCTGTTCTATCATTCTGCAACTGAGAGGAGGTTAAAAAAGGAAACCAAAGATTTTATGTTTTATCAAAATAATTGTTTGTGCCTTATCAGGTTTATTATGGGGTTTGCTCAACTATGTAACCTCCTGGCATTTGTCTTTAAAATCTTTTATCATCACTGTGGTCCAGTACGTAATTAACTATTGATTCATAATCTGTGATCCTATTTGGTCAGGTGTCTAAAACTTTTCAATATTTTCGACAAACTTACGTCTACCTTGGCCATTATCAAGGTTCCTGGACATTCAAAATTAGACTCAGGAGGGGGCGGGGTGCCTGGCTGGCTCAGTTGGTTAAGTGTCAGACTCTTGACTTAAACTCAGGTCAGGATCTCAGGGTTCAGTGAGATTGAGCCCCATCCCCTGGTGTCTGGTTCCGCTGAGCCTGCTTGGGATTCTCTCTCTCCTCTCTCTGCTTCTCCCCTACTCATGCTCACTCTCTCATACATACATACGCACATACATACAAATTAGACTCAGGAGAAGCTAAAGACAAATTTTCGGCTGATGGCGCAGCAAGGACCATTGCCTTAAAATCTACCAAAACCAAGGACCTCATAGGCAATGTGATTTACCTGCCAAAGGAACACCTAAACCCCCCTCTGAAGGATGTTCAATCCAGTGCGTCCCACAAAGAAAGACCTTCCGGCTGATAGTGCTGCAGTTTCGGTCCACTGACCAATTTATGATGTGGCCCAAGTAAGAAACCTGTCTTGCCACAGTCCGTGGAAAGATCCCTGATGGAAATGACTCATCAAAGGCACTTGGGGGGTGCCTCGGTGGCTCAGTCGGTTGAGCATCCGACTTTGGCTCGGGTCATGATCTCACAATCCATGGGTTCAAGCCCCGTGTCGGGCTCTGTGCTGACAGCTCAGAGCCTGGAGCCTGTTTCAGATTCTTTGTCTCCCTCTCTCTCTGACCCTCCCCAGCTAGCTCTCTGTCTCTGTCTCTCAAAATAAAGACATAAAAAAAAATTCTTTTTAAAAGGCACTTGGATAGCTCAGTCCGGTAAGCCTCTGACTCTTGATTTAGGTTCAGGTCATGACCTCACAGTTCCTGAGTTTGAGCCCTAATTTGGGCTCCACACTGACAATTCGGATCCTGCTTGGGATTCTCTCTCTCTCCAAATAAATAAATAAACTTAAAAAAAAAAAAAGGTGACTCATCAGCTGACCCACTGGGCAGTTGAGAAACATATGAATCTCATGAAACTATATGGGAGGGGAAATATTGCTAGGGCCTTGAATGGTACTGCTTTTTTTTTTTTTTTTTAACGAATAACTTGTTATTTTCTCATAACACTTTTCATAATCATCTTGTTAGGGAAGCTCCCTTATCTCTTTTTCTATGAAGTAATATGACATTTGTAACCTGTGTCCCTCGTACTCCTCGTAGACCTCTTTGCATGAAATGAAGAATTCCACAAATGGGCTTATATTTGGCATTTTAACTTAACATCCTTCAGATTCATTGGGGAATTAATTGTGAAGGAGTGTCGGATTGAGGTGTTTGAGCTGTTATTTGTCCTAATAAGCATCCAAATGCTTTTTGCTATATTACACACAGTAAGACTCCTTAGTTGATGGTAAAACCCTGTAATATGGAAGAACTTGCTGATTTCATAGGTTATTTGCCATATGGACTGAATAACTTACTTCTTGCCTGAAACTCACGTACTAGCCCAAATATCTAATTGTCTTTCTCTAAGTTCTTTTTACAGTGGCCTCAGCTATTATGAATACATTTTAGCCCCTGGGTTAACATATAATTTTTTTCTTGTGACCCTCACTGCTGATGGTCAAGCCTTATCATATCTCTTTGCCCCTTGCCTGCAAAAAACATATGATTCTACAAACTGACTGACTTGATTTGTCCCAGAACAAACCATACTCCTGAGGCACCTGAATTAGTAGCTTGGCCTCTGTCCCAAGAGGGATGGAAAAATATTGCTGATAAAAAAATAAAAAAAAAATTTATTCTCTGTGGGAGTCCTTGAAAATACTCAATAATTTTCTTTTCTTTGGCTAATAACTTCCTTGCCCCACCCCCCTTCCTATAAAAACCTTCCATCTTACAACTCCTTGGGACATCTCTCCACTGGTTCCATGGGACCCTGCCTGATTCAGGAATGGCTGAAAAAGCCCATTAAATCTTCAAATTTACTTGGCTGAATTTGGTTTTTTAACACAGTGAACCCTCACCCTGCCCTCACTGAAGCAATCGCCGTTCTGATTTCTATCGCCATAGATTAATTTTGCCTCTTTTCGAAATTCCCATAAATGAATATACTTTTTGCGTCTGGCTTCTTTTCCCCCCAGGCAACATAATATTTTTGAGATGTATTCATTTTGTTGTGTGTATCAGTAGATCATTTTGGTATCATCAGTGAGTGTTACTCCAATGTGTTGATCACTATAGTTGATGGACAATTGGGCTATTTCAGTTTTGCACATTGTGCATAAGGCTGTTATGAATATTCTTGTAGGAAGCTTTCTGTGCACTTCTTTGTTCATCTTGTTTGAGTATAAACCTAGGCGTAGAATTGCTAGGCCATAGGTATCTATGTTTTTAACCTTATTGGAAACTATCAGGGGCGCCTGGGTGGCTCAGTTGGTTAAGCATCTGGCTTCGGCTCAGGTCATGATCTCACAGTTCATGGGTTCGAGCCCCGCATCGGGCTCTGTGCTGACAGCTAGCTCAGAGCCTGGCGCCTGCTTCGGATTCTGTGTCTCCCTCTCTCTCTGACCCTCCCCTGCTTGCACTGTCTCTCTCTGTCTCTCAAAAAAAAAAAAAAGAATAATAATTAATTAAAAAATTAAAAAAAAAAAAGAAGCTATCAGCTTTTGGGGCGCCTGGGTGACTCAGTCGACTGGGCTTCTGACTTCGGCTCAGGTCATGATTTCATGGTTCATGGGTTCAAGCCCCATGTCGGGCTCTGTGCTGACTGCTTGGAGCCTTGAGCCTGTTTCAGATGCTGTGTCTCCCTCTCTGTCCCTCCCCATCTCGTGCTTTGTCTCTCTGTCTCTCAAAAATAAACATTAAAAAAAAAAAAAAAAAGCTTTCAGTTTTCCAGAATGGTTGTTCTATTTTAGTCCTTCACTGGTCACAAGAGATAAAGTTGCTACACATTTTTGTCAGCCTGAGTGTTCTTTCTTTGTCTCTTAAATGTTAGCCATTCTGATAGGTATGTATGGTATATTACAGTATTTTAAATCTGTGTTTCTAATGAGTAATAATGTTGAAAATTCTTTCTTATGTTTTTTGATCATAAAGAAATCTTTTGTGAAGAGATTTCAAGTGTTTTGTCCACTTTTAATTGACTTGACTTTTTTTTTACTTTTTACATAAACTTTATGTATTAGAGTAGATTTAGATTTATAAAAAGTTGAGATTACAGTATAGAAAATTCCCACTGCATTCAGTGGCCCCTATGATTAGCATCTTGTATTAGAATGGTACATTTGTCATAATTGAAGGAATACATTATTGTTGACTAAAGTTCATGTTTTATTCAGATTTCCTTAGATTTTACATAATGACCTTTTCCTTTTTTTTTTTTTTTTTACAAAAATTGTTTAAATGTTTATTCATTTTGAGAGAGCCAGAGAACGCTTGCACACCAGCAGAGGAGGGGCAGAGAGAGGGGAGAGAGAATCCCAAGCAGGCTCTGCACTGTGAGCTGTGAGCACGGAGCCCAAAAGGGCTCTGTCTCACAAACCCCGAGATCATGAGCTGAGCCGAAATCAAGAGTCGAACGCTTAACCGACAGAGCCACCAAGGTGCCCCTTAATTTATTTTCCAATGATAATCAACTGTGTTCCCAGTGTAAGGCCAACTTTGTCATGACATATTTTTAAGAATATATCTTGCTTCAGGTGTCCCCATAATGACTTTTTTCTGCTCCAGTATTCCACCCAGAATATCCCAATACATTCAGTTTATGTCTCCTTACGCTCCTCCTAACTATCACAATTTCTTAGACTACTCTTATTGTTGAAGACCTTGAAAATTCTTAGGAGTACAGGGCACATACTTTGTAGAATATCCCTCCACTGAGATTTGTCTGAGGTTTTTCTCATGATCAGACTGGGGTCAGGAGGTTGGGGAGGTAAAGTACCATTCTCCCCACTTTGTGTAATGGGTACTTTTAAAAAGAAAACCACAGGCCCAAAACGGCATCATTGAGGTTAAGACCCCAAGTCAGTAAATCAAACCTTAATACCTAACCTACCTACGTTTTTAACCCCCCAGAAATGTAACCTTAACCAGAATTTCTTGGTCAATACTAGGAACTTTACTGATAGACCCCTTCCTGTCACCTTAAGGAGGCAACCTTGCTTAAGTAATACATTCCTTGCTAGTAAGTGCTCCTTTTTCTTCCTTCCTTCCTTCCTTCCTTTTCTTTTCTTTCTTTCTTTTCCTTTCTTTCTTTCTCTTTCCTTCCTTCCTTCCTTTTCTTTCCTTTCTTTCTTCCTTCCTTCCTTCCTTCTCTCCCTCCCTCTCTCTCTCCCCATCTTCCTTCCTTCCTGCCTGACTTTCTTTCTTAATGCTTAATGCTCTCTCTTTGCCTTTGAAAACCTCCTCTGGGCTAGCCCAGCAGATCTCCCCTCTGCTTGCTGGATGAGATGCTGCCTGATTCACAAATCACTTAAAAAACCCAATTCAACCTTCAGATTTACTCACTTGAATTTTATTTCTTAACAGTATGTACTATTACCATGACTTATCACTGTTGATGTTAATCTTGATTCGTTGGCTGAGGAAGTGTTTCTTAGGCTTCTCCACTGTAAAATCACTCTTTTTACCTATGAGATGAAGCTATTGCAAGTAGCCCACACTTTTAAGGAGGGTGGAGTATCTACATAAATTTGAGATACTTCTGCATGGGACATTTGTCTATTTTCTCTATTCATTTATTTATTTACTTATATCAATATGGACGTGTGGATATTTATTTTATATTTAGGGGTTATAATCCAATACTATTTTATTTATTTTGCTGCCCAAATTATTTCAGTTTCAGCCACTGTGAGCGTTTTCAGTTGATTTCTATATTCCTTTTACATACCCTCATTATTGTGGAGTTTGTTTTTTTCTTCAGTACTTTCTTATTTTACGGCATTGCAAAATGCTCTGAGATCACCTTGTTTATTTCCTGCCCCAGTGTCAGAACCAGCTATTTATTTCTCTAAAGAGCCCTGATTACTTTTTTAAAACACTTTTTAAAATTTCATTTTTTAATGTAATCTCTGGACTCACTGTGTGGCTCAAACTCATGACCCTCGGATCAAGAGTCATATGCTCTCCCGACTAAGCCAGCCTGGCCCCGTGAACCTTGATTCCTTTGATTGGTGGCTTGACTTTTTCTTATTGGCTTTTAAACATTTTTTATATTCAGAATTTGAGTGATTTGTTAGATATATGTATTTCAAAAAGCTGCTCCTGGTATGTTTTTCCTTTTCACTTTTTATAATTTTTTATGAGCATAAGGTTTTTTTTTAAATGAAATCCAATTTATCTATATTTTTTCTTTTATGGTTAAGCCTTTTTTGTTCTCTGAGGGATCTTTCCTATCCCAGGATAGTGAATATACTATACTATATTATATTTAATATAATATACTATACTATGCTATATTTAATTCTAGGAACTTTAGTTATTGAATTTTCACTTTTATTTTATTTATTTATTTATTTATATATTTTTTAAATGTTTATTTTTGAGAGAGAAAGAGCGAGACAGAGCATAAGTGGGGAAGGGCAGAGAGAGAAGGAGACACAGAATCTGAAGCAGGCTCCAGACTCCAAGCTGTGAGCACAGAGCCCGATGCGGGGCTCGAGCTCGTGACCCGTGAGATCATGACCTGAGTCGAAGTCGGCCACTTAACTGACTGAGCCACCCAGGCACCCCAAATTTTCACTTTTAAACTTAGGAGTCTTCTCAAATTCATCTCCTGAACATAGTAGGCTGGGCATACTAAGCACTGGAGAATCATGGTGTACCCAATCAACAATATGACTCCCAAAAACCTGTTCTACGTTTTTAAAAATTGTTTTTCAATGTTTATTTATTTTTGCAAGAGAGAGAAACAGAGCGTGAGTGGGGAAGAGCTGACATTAAATCTCCTATGCGAGCCTTTGCTCTGGGTGTCTTTTTTGTTTTTTGACGATGTTGTCCAAAAGAGGGTACTGTGAAAATCTAGTTTACAGTTGCTTTTTCCAAGTCCTCCCATTGACTCTGCTTTGACCTCGTACAGCACATCATTGGGGAGCATTGGTGGTTCAGCGGTGCAGTGCTGGCCTTCCCCTTAGGAGGCCTGGGTTCGATTCCCAGCCAGCGCAGTGTGATCAACGGTTTTACTTTGAACTATCTGTCTATTGCTCAGGCAAGTTAGGTCCCTTTGGCGGTCCGACCTTCAGGAAACAGCTGCCACATTAGGGGAGGAAAGGGAGTTATTTCCAGAGCAGAAGACATTGAGGAATGTGTGTGAACAGAGGCTCTGGAGAAGGTACCTCCTTCACACGCAGGTGTGTCTGATGGGTCTCTGAGACTTTTCTGTATTTGGGTCTGAAGCCAGTGTTACTTTTATTCTTTCTCCCGGTGTCCGAAGAGTCATCCAGTCACGGATTCACATGCTGGACGAGGACAGACCATGGGGCCACATCTCACTGCGCAGTGGATACCAAGAAAGGAGATTCCCAAACTGAGAGAAGCCGCAGGCAGGACTAAGCAGACACCCCAGTGGAGGGGAAGAAATTAGGGGCCCCAGGCAGATGAGGGGAACTGGATAGAGGTAGCCCTTGGTCTTTGGTGGTCTTGGTAAAATCAAGGATAGGCCTCTAAGTGTAGAGCAGGTTGTACAATAAAATCCTTTTTATTACTATTGTTTTATAGTTCATCAGAGGAAAATCTTCTATTTAGGGGATCATTTTTATGCTTGTTGGTAAGCAGCACTGGGGGGAGGCCGTGTCAATCGTCAACGCCGGAGTCTTGGAGGAAGAGACTCTAGAAAAAGAGAACCCAGGGATCACCAGGTTTTTCTACCCCTGTTTTCATCTGCTGTTTTCCTCAACAAACCTTATGTGGGTCCCAGATCTCATAGTGCACGTGCCACATTGGCAAATTGAGTGCATGCCCCTAATCATTTCTTTCTAGAAGGGATAAGAAGTGATTGAGCCAGTGCCATGGGAGTGAGATGCAAGAACAGAACTTACAATGCCTTTCTCCGTCATGTCTCACAGCTACCTCTGAATGTCAGCCTTCCACACACACCAGTTCAAAAAAGCGTTCAGTCTCTATGGAGGCTTATAAGTCTTTTATGATTCCTGTCAGTCATGTTTCTTGCTTACTTCCTATCATTCGCCAGGGTTGATTTTTGAGGAGCTGGACAGCAACCCAGACCAGTTCAACACCCGGGATCATTTGTTTGGTTTTGGTATCATTAGTGTGGGCAGGAAGCTACTCTCTAACAGGACACCCGGAAGTCAGCAAGGAGGAAGTCGCGGCCAGCTATAGGAAGGTCAGAGGCCCGTCCTGGCGGCTAGTGGCATTCCACAAGAAGCCGGATCAAACCAGACAGGCCCGAGATGGTGGGCACCACCAGGGAGACCCCTGACCAAATTAGGAAAGAAAAAAAAAGGAAACCCTGCTTCCCACCCCAAGTAATAAATATTCCGTCCCCTATTAATAACTGTCAATGAAAGATAGAAACCCAGCCCTCAGGGTTTGGCAGTTCACCGGGCTCGCCTCCCACTGTCACTCCCTCCGTCACTAGCACCCTCTCGCTGGCCCTCTTTCTTTTGAGCTCAAGCTTGTCTGCTCTCTTAGCTCCGGAGTGTACTTTTCGCTTTAATAAACTTTCTCGCTTCTGTTACTTATCGGTCATGCTACCCGTGTGTTCTCGAATTCCTTCTCCCGGCAAGACCAAGAACCTTTGGCAACTCCTTCAGGTCTGGCTGGATTGAGGCCCCAGGGCCCGGGGTCTCCCCAGTTTACCCAGCAATAGTTTGTTAAGAAAATAATAATAAAACAGGCCCCAAATGGTACCACTTGGGTTAAGGCCCCAAGTCAGTAAGACAAGACTCACTACCTAGTCTAACTGCAGTTTCAATCTCCCAGAAATGTAACCTTTAGCCAGTCAGCATGGAATTTCCTGTTCAATACTAGGAACTTTCCTGGTAGACTCCTCCCTCTCCCCCTGAGGAGGGCAGCTTTGCCTAAACTATGCATTTCTTGCCAAGAAACTCCTTTGTTTTATTTTTCTGCCCTTTCTGGCTTTAAAAACCTTCTCCGCATCCTAGATGGGCTGCTGCCTGATTGAAGCCAATTATTTTTTTAAGGTTTTTTTTTTTATACATTTACTGATTTATTTATTTACTTACTTATTTTGAGAGATAGAGTGAGACAGAACATGAGCAGGGAGGGCCAGAGAGAGAAGGAGACACAGAATCCGAAGCAGGCTCCAGGCTCTGAACAAGCATAAGGCACCGAGCCCGAGGTGGGGCTCGAACCCACCAACCGGGAGATCATGACCTGAACCAAAGTCAGACGCTTAACCGACCGACCGAGGGACTCAGGCGCCCCTAATAAAGCCAATTAGATCTTCAAATTTACTGGGTTGAATTTGGTATTTTTAACAGATTTGGTGTAGCCTAGGGGATCCAAAGTGAACTCCTAATGGCATTTGGGGACAATGAGAAACAGTCCTGGCACCTTTTGAGCTCACTGTCTCTCTCACCATTTCTGAGGACTATTAGTAAGTCTCTCTTGGTATGAGCTCCGCTTTTCTGTGTGTGTTCGAGCTCTTGATCCCATTGGTTTTCCAGTCCAGGGATAATGGGGATAGTGTAGACCGACAGGAGATTCTGACAGAGTGGCAGTCCTTAGCCCTTCGTTCAGTCCACAACTACACGTGGGAGTCATCCCTCCATTTCCAGTCCACAGTCTCCATTTACTGGAGTCTACTGGTTTAGTCCACGCTGGGAATTGCTGGTGGCATGCAGGGCCTTCTCTTGGCCTTTGGTATCTTTTGGTTACTGCTGGTGCGTTTTAAGTGCCCATGTTTGTCTTGTTTTGTGTGAATAAGGGCTTAGCTAGTAGGATCCTTAAATTCAAGAGTCAAGCGCGCCACCTTCTGGCCACACATGCTTACTTCCTGTCTAAAAACAGGCGCCAGGAGCTGGGCCTATCTATAGAAATGGCGAAATTTTACTAAAAACAACTTGGATTACAATGGCCACGATGGTGAACAGGCCAAGTAGATAAGACAGTTTAAGAAGTGTACTTAAAAGGAAGGGTTCTCAATTTAAACAGAATGGGATAACTGTTTTAGTTGGCAAGCAAAAAGTCCAGACGCTTTCCAATTTATTGATAGGTTCATTGCAAAAGGCTAGTGGAAAATTAAGAATGTAAGAGGTACCTAAAACGGGAGACTGTAATGCTGAGTGACTCCCGCTGCTCCCTTCTGTCCTCCTTCGAGGACTCATTCTACCGATCTTCTGTCTAAACTGTTTTTCCGCTCAGAGAAGACCACTCAACTGTAAACAAAAGTCCTCCAAGTTAGTGGCTTTACAGACTCTCTTTTACCTGCCTTCAAAGGAGGACCCCTGAGGGCCTCTCCCAAACTGAGGGATTAGCTGATAAATTGCTATGTGATTCTGTAAACAGGCAAGGGGAAACTGGTAGATACTAGAGCCTGCAGAGGGGCTCCTA
The DNA here is from genome assembly GCA_004023845.1 of Helogale parvula. Lineage (NCBI taxonomy): Eukaryota > Metazoa > Chordata > Mammalia > Carnivora > Herpestidae > Helogale > Helogale parvula. Next base: position 13,359 of record PJEM01015969.1, on the reverse strand, counting down.
GAGAAACCGACAGAAGCCAGGAAAGAGTGAAAAATCGTTTTGTTTTTAATTTTTTTTAAGTGTATTTATTTATTTTGAGAGAGACAGAGAGAGTGTGAGCAGGGCAGGGGCGGGGGGCAGAGATGGAGAGAGAATCCCAAGCAGTTTCGGCACTGTCATTGCAGAGCCTGATGTGGGGCTCAACCTCAGGAACTCATGACCTGAGCTGAAACCAAGAGCCCGACGCACAACTAACTGAGCCACCCAGGTGCCCCTCTAGGGAAAATTCTTACCAGAATCAGTTCTGAATCTCTTATCTCTAGTGCCCAACTAAGAAAAATAAAATTCCACATTGTCCCTTTCTTTTCAAATCCAAACCCATTATATTGATCCTTTCTGTTGCAGGGATGGCTATTGTCTTCTTGTGTGTCTCATTTTGTATTACTGGGCTAGGCTTTCTGTCTGCCTGAAACATGCAAGCTGTTGATTCTTTGTTTTGGCTATTTTGAGAGTGACTCTGGATTTTGGAAAGGCTGAAACACACAAACCCCAAGATCATGACCTGAGCTGAGGTCAGACGCTTAACCGCCTGAGCCACCCGGGCGACCCAAGGTTGATAGTTTAATTAAGACAGACACCTAAATAAATTCATGCTGTATCTACTTAAGTAGTTTTCCTTTTGGTAACCTAAAACCTCACAGGTTTGCTAAGTTAGGTTAAATGATAAGCTAAATTCATTAACTATCTAGACCATTTCCGAATAGGACAAAATATCAAAACATTAATTACTAAATAATAGGTTTATCTACTTTCGGCTTCTTATTACAGAGAAACTAAAAGATGCTTAAATGTGGTAGTGCCACACTAGAAAATTTAAAAAGGCAAGTGCTTCTAGAAATTGTAAAATATATTTATAAATGTGCAAATGTAAAGAATGCTGGTGGTGCAGGCAGGGGGGAGTCCGAGGACCCAGGGGAAGGTCCCACAGGACTAGTCATCAGAGTCCTTGGTTTCATGAAGGATAGAAATCAAACAGGAGCCAGAGAAAGTGAAAATAAAGTTTCTTGAACAGGGTGAGTGACAGAGGCTAGCAGACCAAGTCTCTGGGAGACTCAGAAAGGAAAGGAGAGTAAGTCTTGTTGCTTGGGGCTAGGGGCTGTTGGAAAAGAGTCTAGGGTACGTGTTTCTTCAGGAATCCAAGGTCAGGTCCAAACAAAGGTGACTGTCAGGTGAACAGTAGGAGTTAGTCCATTAATTCCCGAAGGTGGGGATACTGACGCCAGCGTCAGCTAAGGTTTGTCTGGAGCTCGGTCCTGGAACATGTTTGGATTCGGCTCCCCTAGCTATTAACAGGCATTTGGGGCCTAGGACAAAACTCAGAGGATGACCGACTTTCTTGCTTTCCCCTTGAACTGGGAACATAGCTTCTTTGGTTTATTCAGGGGCAAAATATGGAACATGAGTAAACGGGGCCCAAGTAGAAAAGCAGCAGAGATGTGGAGACTTTCTAATTTTTTATGTTCTTATTTTATTTTTGAGAAAGAGACACACACACACACACACACACACACACACACACACACAGTATGAGCAGGGAAGAGGCAGAAAGAGAGAGACACAGAATCTGAAGCGGGCTCCAGGCGCTGAGCTGTCAGCACAGAGCCCAGCAGGGGGTTCGAACTCATGATCTGTGAGATCATGACCTGAGCCAAAGCTGGGTCCTTAACGGACCGAGCCACCCAGGGAGATAGGGTCTTTCTGAACTGGAGTCCCTTCGGTCTCCCACTTCACTGTGTAACAGACAGTTCCCGGCTACTTACTGCTTAATTACGACTAGAAGCTAAGGTTTCTAACAGTTAAAAATTCTAATAAAAGTCATTAAGGCTGTCTCCATATACAAGGAAAACAAGATATATATTTTGGGTCAGAAAAAGTATGAGGAATGGAAATAATTTTTGTTGAGAGAAAAGAAAGTAATTTTGTCTTAAAGTAAGACTGATAAAGAGGGAAAACTTAAGACAAAATCTGAATTTTTTTTTTTTTTAAAGTAAACTCTACCCCAACGTGGGGCTTGGGCTCACATCCTCAGGATGGAGTTGCACGGCCCACTGACTGAGCCAGACAGGCGCCCTGAAAATCTGAATGTAAAAAGGAAGTTGTAAAAGGTTTGCAGAAAAGAAATCTTGGGAAAGAAATTTTTTTTTAAGTTTATTTAGCCATTCAGGTGACAACTGAATGAAGTCAGGTGTTCAAAGGGTCCAGAGGGAGGTTTGAGGCCTTTAGAACAAAAAACCATTTTTCCAGGATTACAGGCCTGACAGGTCTGACATTGCTGATATAGTATTTTTGGCAATTTTATAGACGTCTCCCTGCCAATGTTTATTTATAATTTCAGTCGACTTAAATCTGCTATGGTAGGTGAAGGAGTACAAAAACCGAAAAACAGGGTTTGTCAGGGAGCCGGGAAGAACAAATCGGCCATCTTGGTTTTCCACTGGCCCCAAATGTTCTTGTAATTTGCAGCCATTGTTCACTCACCTTAATTTTTCCGAATCGGGAGTAGACTGCCTACCATGTTATGGCAAAATTCTGGCACCGTGGGGCCATTCTTTGCAGAAGTAGAATGGAATTTAACCACATGTGTCATAATCTTTGTCGAGTCTGTAAGTGTGTTTTCCACTTACAGTATACCTTCCGCAGTCTCCACATCGCTGGACTAATACAAACCTTAAAAACCTTGCCGACCTCTCGGAAGCCTATCGGTGTATAACCTTACGTTGTCTATAACCCTTGTCATCCGTGTGTGTATTACTGGCTACTGTAAGTCTGTACTGTCTTATGCTCAGGTGCATCTATCACCAGTAGGTTAAAGAAGATCCCAGATCCCAATTCAAAAGATTCTGTGGGTCACAGTCTGATGATTGGGTATTCTGGAAATGTCATCAGAGGAACACAGCCCTTGAGCCTCCTGGGAGGGACCTAACCAAGTGCTCCTGACCACAAACACTGCCGTAAAACCCTTCCCCGTCCCTGTTCCCTTCCCCTTCCCTGTTCCCTTCCCCTTCCCCCTCCCCTCCCTTTTCCTCCTCCTCCCCTCCTCACCCCTCCCCTCCCTTCTCCTCCCCCTCCGCTCCTCCCCCTCCCTTTCTCTTCTCTCTGCCATTGGCCTGGAAAGAGAACACTTTCATCTTTATCTTCTAGACCATTGCTAAGGAGGGTAAGCTCTGGAATTTAGAACACCCTTTTATTTAAGGCTTGGAAAAAAAAATCTAATTCTGCCCCTAGCTTTTCACAGGCAAAATAAGACATCTCATTGGCGGAATCCCAGTTTACATTGTGAGTTAGAGAGGACCTACCAGGAGGCTTTCATGAGTCAGGATTCACTCACAGTGGCAGATCCCTGCTCCCTGACAAGGGATAAAAATAAATGAGGCTATGATCACGAACTTCTTCATTCTTAAAGTTATTGCAGAATATGCTGCTAAAGCAGTAGTTGCCCAGGAAAGATCCTTAGACTCTCTGCCCGAAGTTTTTTTTTTAATTTTAAAAAATATTTATTTTTGAGAGACAGAGAGAGAAGGGGGCGTGGGCAGAGAGAGGGGGAGACACAGAATCTGAAGCAGGCTCCAGACTCTGAGCTGTCAGTACAGAGCCCGATGCGGGGCTTGAACCCACCAACCGTGAGATCATGACCTGAGCTGAAGTCAGACCCCCAACCGAATGAGTCACTCAGGTGCCCCCAAAGGTGCTCTTGACAGTAAAATAGCTCTTGCTTATTTTTTAGCCGAGCAAAGAAGTAAGTGTCTGTGCTGTGGCCAGCACCACCTGCTATGCGTGAATTAACACCTCTAGGGAAGTTAAAACTCAAGATATTTTTTCCTCTACACCCTCCCTCTCCCCCTCTTCTTAGTAGAGGCCCTGTGAGCATACAGCAAGAGGGGGGCTGCCTATAAGCCATGACAAGAGGCCTCAGGATGAAGCTGCAGGGGAATCTAAACTCTTCCCCTACCCTCTTAACGTCTCAGGCTGGGCCTGAGAATTAAGTTGACATAAAACAGACCAACAGGAGAAAAGCAGAAATCTTTCTCATGTATCTGGGAGCTTTCAAGGAAGAATAAAGACCCAAAAAGTGCTTAGACCTAAGTGCGTATGTACTAGGTGCAGCAAAGAGGCGTCCTTATGAAAAGTAACCAAAATATATGAGGAGGCAAAAGACAGATCAGGGTTATTTTAACATGGTCTGTTTGATATGATTTCTCTCAGCCTCAACTTCCTAAATCTGGTGCCAAGAATGTTTCTCTCTTCCTGGCATAGGAGGGCATCTTCCCCCACATGGTAGTTTTATTTCCTGCTATTAGGAAGAAGAAGGGAGGTCAGAGCACTCTTCTTGCATCTGCTGTTTTTCAAGCATGCCCTTAGCTCAAAATAATCCTTAAGCCAAAGTGGTAGCATATTTGGCTAGATTCAAAACCTACCTTGGCGCCACCCGGATCTTGGACTTCCCAACCTCCAGAAGGGTGAGAAATGAACTGCTGTTGTTTAAGGCGCCCAGTCTGTGGTATTCTGTTACACAGCCTGCACATCCTAATATACCCATCCACAATGCCAGGACACGGTAATTGACAATTTCCCTCATTTTTGTTCCTGCTTCCAACTTAGGACCAGCCAGAGAAAGCCAGATGTGCACCCCAACCAATCCCACAGGATATCTCTAAATTCTAGTTAGCCAGTGTGAACATTAGGAATGCGCAACCTCACTAAAATGGAGTTGGGAGGCCAGCAGGGGGAGCTATACCGCACCACATGAATCACAGGAAGAATTGCGGATTGTAGACCCCAGCAGAATTCTCAACGGGAAAGAATCCTCAATGACAGGCCCCAATAGGAAAAAGAATGTGTATTGCATCTCCTACAAGAAATTAACTACCACCGACGCAGCCAGTGAGAAACCGGCATCACCCTGACCTCTTGCTTTTCTCCAGTGTTAGTTCAAAACAGCCTCTCTCAACTGCCTCCTTCTCCTCCATAAAGTGATATTCCCCTCCTTGGTTTTTTCAGCTTGCCTGTGGTTTTGCCATAGCATGAATGTCCTGAATTGAATGTCTCTACTTTTCCCAAATATGCCCATTTTGGCTGGGAAAATAACTTTTATGTTTAAGGTTGACACCTGCCTACAGCTTACCCATGCCAACAGCCTCCCATCAGGGCACACCTGAAGCCTTCTCCATTAGTTTCTTTTAGGTTAGCAAAAGGGGACGTGGGAGGGCACTGGAGTCAAAAAGTGGCCATCGGTAGACATCTGAGGAAGGTCATGTAAGTTTTTTGTCCTTGGTCAGTTGATCTTTGTGTAGATCTTAAACATGGTACAGTCATTTCTGTACCTACTCCTGCACCTCCTCAGGTTGAGTGAGGTAGAGTTCAGGTACAGAGCAGTTTCCCAAATCTTAGCTGTCACGTGCCTGGTGTAGAGCTAAGCAGCAAGCCGATAGTTCTGTGAGTAGCAGCAGCAAGGGAAATAGGAACAATATGGAGTCGGACATGGTGTTTCTGTTACACGGCTGGTCAGATTCTCCAGAAAGTATTTCCTCACTCCCACCTGGACAATGCTTCTGGCTGCCAATATTCAGGGAATGGGACCTGGATCAAATCTCCGCATTCAGTTGCTACACTGTCACCTAATCCCTGTTGCCATGCCCTTCACTGGCCTGAATGACCACAGAACCCTTGCTTTACCATTTCCAGAGGAGAACTTTCCAGTAAATGTTTGGTGATTTAAGTAACAGAATAGAATCTACTTTTAATGTTCAAATAGCCTTGGAGTTGGGTTTCCCAGCCTGGAACAGCAATAGGAGAAAAAACAGAAGGGCTGGTTTGCAGTCACCTGACTGTCGTCTCTAGTTTCTAAATTCAGTTTCTTTTCGATACTGGATAGCTTCAAATTTTTATTGAAATGCATCACAGAGATAACTAACTGGGCTTGAAAGGAAACTCTTTTCTTTGTAATCCTAAATATCCTGCTATACACATTGAAAGGCATTTTTTAAAAAAATATTTATCTTGAGAGCAAGAGAGAGCGCATATGTGCGTTTGTGAGCAGGGGAGGGACAGAGCGAAGGAGAGAGAGAATCCCAACCGGAAAATCACGACCTGAGCCGAAACCAAGAAAAGGACCCTTAAAGGACTGAACCACCCAGGCGCCCTGAAAGGTATATTTAAAGAAAGGTGCACAGCGTCAGCAGCCTGTCCAACAGGTTCTCTCACAAGCCAACGGTTCAGAATCCACACTTTGCCCCAGCGGGTGGGGTTGGAGGAAAAGAGGGACAAGCCAACGTCACTTCCTCCACCCGCCACCCTCCTGCTGGTTGGCTGGCTGTATGCAGAAGAGGGCCTGGGCTAGGGGGAAGGAAAGTTCCAGTGACGTCACGGATAGGGCGTGTCCTATGTAAATATAGGAGCGCGGGGGCTGCTGGTTCGGCACCTGCTGCTTAAATGCCGTTATGATCTCGCGTACTGTGGCAACCGTTCCAGGATTGTTGGTTGAAACTGCGTGTCCGGCGTGTGCGAAGGTCCTAGGGAGGCTCGTGTGTGTGTGTGTGTGTGTGTGTGTGTGTGTGTGTGTGTGTGTGTGTGTGTGTGTGTGTGTGTGTGTAAGTGACCGTGAGTGTAGAGTGTGAGGCGTGAGAGGGTGTAGTGGGGCGGAGCGTGAGGAAAGCATACTTACCTGGCAGGGGAGATACCATGATCAGGAAGGTGGTTTTCCCAGGGCGAGGCTTATCCATTGCACTCCGGATGTGCTGACCCCTGCGATTTCCCCAAATGTGGGAAACTCGACTGCATAATTTGTGGTAGTGGGGGACTGCGTTCGCGCTCTCCCCTGACTTAATTGTTGACAAAAATAGATCACGTGCGTTTAAGTATGAGTTTTTCTCGTTGGCAGTTATAGGGAGAAAACGGGGTTTTTTTTCTTTTTCTTTGGTTTTGTAAGTTTTAGGAGCGTGGTTTTGTGGTTTTAAGGTACCATTTTAGACCGACAGACTCATCTCAGTTCTTATAGTTGAAATAAATAAGTGTTATCTTCGCAGCCTTTTTTTCAGTTTGCAGTGCTAAGTAGAAGTTGCTTATAAGTGATAACGATATTTCCCCGTATGTAAGTCTTTATGCTATGCGGGAAAGCAGCCCCGGGCTAGTCTACGCAAGTTAGAACCGCAGTCAGATCTGGATATTGGGCAGATGCGTTGTGATCCTCTCAGGAACGAACATACAATACAATAGTCATTGGAGTGAACGGTGACCAGTTTCTTCTCTTGTGAGAGGCTACAATTAGGCCGCCTTTGTCCCCTACACTTTAAATATCTAATCTTGCTTCCGACTTCATTTTTTAAGTATTAGCTGCCTTGCTTGATGTCTTTTGCACATTATAAGCCATTACTAGCCAATTCCAAAGATACCACCCACTCATCCTTCCTTCCCCAAAGCACTTCATATTTCTGGCTTTGATTTTCCTTTCTTTCCACTTCTCTCAGGCTCTCTATGGACAGAAAAATACTCTCTCTCAACCTCCAGTTTGCACCTGACACGCTTCAGTAGTGTGGCAAATTAGGAAACTCCCTTAAAATCGGGCAAGAATTATAAACATTTTTTAAAACTGTCAGAAGTGATTTTAGATTTTCCCTATCTAAAAATGCAGTTACCATATATTGAACTACAGTTTATAAGAAAACCAACCAGGTCCAGTGTTGACAGCTGTGAACATTTTGCCAATTTCTTTCCAAGGATGTCTTCTTGCTCACTTCTGATCCACAAATGTCCTGGCAAATAGAAACTACTTAACCAAACAAAGGCAGGGCCATGGAGGGAAGAACCCTCAAGCCTCCTGTTGGCTTCCTCCAACAGCATTCAGAAGCTACTGCCACCACTCCAAAGAGGAGGAACCGGAGTTGAGTTGAAAGTTGGGGGTGGAGTTGGGGAAAGGGTTGTATACAAACAAGGGCAGGTCCAAAGAGAACTGAAGAGCACATTTGAATGCCTGTCAAATATTGAGGACACTTGAGGACACTGAAAGTGGAAGTCATAGGTCCTACAGACTGACCTAGTTTGATGAAGAAGGGCTGTGAATTTCTCTTCAGCAGCGGGATCAACAAATACAAAATATCTGAACCAAGACTGAAGTCAACTGTCAGTGCCTTCTGATGAGAAAACTTGGGTTTCTAGAGTGTTTAACGGATTTCCCCAGTCTCGTTGTCAGCACTGTCATGCTTCCTGATGGAGGAGTTTCTGACCAAACTGAAATGGCCAATACAGTGCTTGGGTGTTGGTTTCCAAGCCTATCAATCACCCAGGTTATTACAAAGACGGCGGGTTCAGTCTGTGGTCAGGAGTACGACCTCTGGGAGGCCTCCCTTCCAGTCCCGACTCCACCACTTGCCTTTTGTTTGACCTTAAGCCAGATCCTTCTGTCGCTAGGCCAATTTTGCAAGAATAATATGAAAATAATAATACTAAGTAACTCACAGAGGAGTTATTGTTTAAGTTAAGTGAGATAACCTAATAATATACCTAGCATAGTGTATGGTTTCGTTTTTTAACCCTTAATTATGAAGTCTACAGTGTGTAGACTTCTGCTTCAGACGTTTGTAACATTTGAATGAATGATTCTTGTATTTGTGAGTGTAACATCCATTCGCAAAATATATTAGTTTTAAAAATTAAGATTTTTAAACGGAATTTATAAAACACAAGTCCACCAAAGGGACTTCTTTATAGCAGCTTTGTTTATACCAGTTCCCAAACTGGAAACATATCAAATGTCCATCAAGAGATGAATGGATAGGGGGGCACCTGGGTGGCTCAGTCGTTTAAGTGTCTGACTTTGGCTCAGGGCATGATCTCGAGGTTCATGAGTTTGAGCCCCACATCGGGCTCTGTGCTGACAGCTCACAGCTCAGAGCCTGGAGCCTGCTTCCGATTCTGCGTCTCCCTCTGTCCCTGCTCCTCCCCTGCTTGAATTCAGTGTCTCTCTCAAAAATAAGTGTTAAATTTTGGGGGGGAAAAAGAAGATGGATGGATATAATTTGTGATAAATTCATTCAAAAGAATACTACCCTTCAACAGAATGGAACAGATGCTGATAAGTTGCAACAATAAAGATGAATCTCAGAAACATCATGCTGAGTGATAAAAAGAGTACACACTGTGTGGTTCCATTTACAGTGACAAAACTAGATCATTGATGCCCTGAAAGAGGAGGTGGCGTGGGGACTGGCTGCAAACGGGCACAAGAAGACATTTTGGAGCAAGAGAAATGTTCTTTGTTCTTGAACAGGGTGGTGGTTACATAGGTGCCTCCAGCTTGTCAAAAATCATCAAACTTGAAATGGATGCATTGTGTTAGTTACAAATTACACCTTAAGAAATTTGATTTTAAAAATAAATTCCAATTTTAGTGTCTGATTTTTAATTAATTATTATTAGCCTTGGAAAGTTCTTTTAGAAGAGCATCTCTCATGTGGTGAACACTTTGATTGGATGTCCAGCAATTCCTTCATATATGTTTTGTATCTTTTTCTTCAGTTAAACTCATGCCCTATTAAACTGAATACTTTCAAATAAAAATAGGCTCAATTTTATAAAAAGGAAAGTTGTAAATATATCCTCACTATAGATATTCAAATATGACTCCATTAATAATTACCTAATGTATACAGTCATTTTTTATTTTAAGACGTTTCAAAACTTTACATATACCTATTTTTGACATCATTTGAATTGTAACATTTGTATAATCATGTAAAGCTTTTGCAAAAACGTTAGAACAACTTAAAAAATAGCTTTGAAGAAAAATATGTAAAGATGTTAGAAGTAGTTAATGCAGGTGGTGGGATAAGGATGAATGCTTATCTTCTTTTTGTTCACTCCTTCCTTCCTTCCTTCTTTCCTTCCTTCCTTCCTTCCTTCCTTCCTTCCTTTCTTTCCACTAGGCTCCATGCCCGAGGTGTGGCTTGATCTCCCGACCCTGAGACCAAGAGTTGCATGCTCTATAAGTCACCCAGTACCCCTATTTTTCATATTTTTAAATGAAAAAAAAAAAAAAAAAGAATGTCCCAGAAGTGAAAGAACAAAATAGATATGAAAGAGGTGTGGGGTAGGTGAGAGGAAAACACAAAGGGGAGGAAAAACCTGGTTCTGGCCGGAAGTGGGTTTGAGTTGGAGAGTTTGGGGAGCATCTGTTGGGATAAGAGGGGCTTAGGGGGGGCAGGTGGCTCATAAGCACACTTAGGATAGTTTTATGCCTGTTGCATGATTCTTCCTAGGTGTTTTTTCAAAAGAAATTATATAGACTTAAATTTCTTGCGCAGCATTTTTACCATTTTTTAAAAGTAAGAGGAGTAGAAACCCTCCTAGGGAGAGTGAAGAAATGCCCCCTGACCAGCCGTAATCTCCGGGCTGGGCGGATCTGGGAGTTTATCAGCCTGTTGGGGCCCAGTAGGCCAAAAACCCTCCCGCATAGCGACCCTGACAGCAACGCCTCCGGGGCACAGGAGAGTCTATATAGTGACCTTGACTGGCTATGCCTCCGGCGCGCAGGAGAACTATTTGGGAAGTTGCGGCGAGTCGAAAGACTGTGAAACAACATTTGACCTCCTGGGCTACACATGTGGCTTCTGTTTAACCTACGATTTTCTCGTTGCTTTGCAAAGAGGCATATACTTTTAGGTTTTGAATCGACTTAGGTCAATTAGTGACGCCAGCTTTCCCTGATATTATTTTTGTTTCCAGCTCATTGCCTTCTGTTGGGGGCAAACACAATCCTCTGTTTAGAATTTACTTCTTGGAGGATAAGCGTCTTGCCCATAAATAACTGCTGAAGGGCCTTGAAGGAGTGTGAAACTCCTCAAAGAAAATTCTTTAGGCTTATCTTGTGTATAGAGACAGACTCCTGTTAAGGAAATCCTTGTCATGTAGTGATTTATATGTTATGCCTCATTCCTGTTTGTGACTCCTGTCCTCTCTCCCGTGATAAGAATGATCCTTTCCAAAGCATGTTTTTACTTCAAGGACCATAAACTATGTAACCATTAAAAAAAGATGTAATCACCCATGGTATATAAGACACTGACTTCCTTAGTAAAGTGTGGTATTACCACCATTCACATTGTCTGTCTTCTTTCTTACAGATCTTGAGCGCGGACACCAACTCGGGACCCTTAGACTGAGGTGCGTGGGCTGGTCCCCCGCATCAGCCCATCTGATCAGCTCAATAAACGGAATATAGGAATTCAGTTCCTTGCTTCAGAAATACCCCGGGATACTTGCAGTTTAGGTCTATGAACCATCCACCTCAAAACCAAAGCACTCTCCCGTATCACAGACTGAGAGACAAAGTGTGCAAGTACGGCCGTGCGGTGTAGGATCGAGCGGAAGCCGCTGGTGGCTTTGACCCCGAGCCCAGCGAGCCGGGTCCCCCCGCTGTGGCTACAGTGTCCGTGGGGATCGCGCTGCCTTGGGAACTAGGTTTGTGGGTCCCCGAGTGCCGAGGAGGAGGAGGAGGCGGCGGCGGAGCGCGGGGGACGCGAACGGAGAGAGCAGGGTCCCTGGGTCGGAAACTGCGTCCCCCACCCCCCCCAGACCAAAAAACCACCCTATCCAAGTTAAACGTAAAGGTCCCACCGAGATTTGAACTCGGATCGCTGGATTCAGAGTCCAGAGTGCTCACCATTACACCATGGAACCCCTACCAGAGAGAGGCGTTATCCCTCGCTGGAGGTGTGTAAGTATTGATTTAGCATCCACATCCCCGGCAAGAATCCCAAGGTATTTCTTCTACTGACCCAAGGCTAGACGACAGTTTACCTGCGAGGGTGGTCAGCTCTCTTGCTGTCTCTCTGCTCCCCCTCCTTTGATTGACTTCTGTCGTGTCACTCACACCTCAGAAAAGAGGGAAGAGCTCATAAACCACATATTCTGTCGCCGTTTACCCAGAGTTTCCCGTCCAGAGGTGACAGTTTTGCATACAGTACAGTAATTTTCCTGTTCCTTGCCTTCACCTTTTTCCCATGGCCCAGAGAGGGCAGGCGATTGTCAGAGCAAGACTTGGGACTTCCTGGGTCCTCGACCACATTAGCACCCATCACACACCAAAGCCACCACGGACTCTTCCCTGTAATCTGTAAAGACATGTCAACAGGGGAGTGGGCTTGGGAAGCAGAGAGATTTCCCTTTAATTTTTCATACACTTCTGGGTTTTGTTGTTGTTGTAAGTTTTTCTTGTATTTCTGTATTTGGTAGATCTACCACGCAAAGTAATCAAGCATGTTTAACATTGACATAAAACACTCAAAATCAAACCAAACTCACCTGCGGTGACTCAGAATCAACCATATGCCATCGAGGCCACAGCAGGGCTTGGAATCCTGTACAGTCACAGACTGTTCTCTGAGAGTTTGGCCGAGTCAGTTCCATTCCAGTTTCTCAATATATCATGACCTGGAAACTACACGCTTTACAAAAAAAAAGAACATGTATCGAGGTGTCCAAGAGCACTCATGAATGGGCCACAGGGAATGTGTACCTCTAGTACTTATGTACACAAAATACCACTACATTAAATATTTCCATTGGTAATTGAGATAAACCCACATTGCATCTCAAAATAACAATGAAAAGGAGACCTCTTTTATTTTATCCCAAAGCCATTTCTTCCCTTACCCAAAACACAAAACAGGAAAAAATCGACATCGAAAGGAAAAAGCATCTGGCTAAACCACAGAGTCTGAAAGATGCCCAGCGCTCTGGAAGAGGGTGTTTTGTTCCTAGAGAATGGATGAGGGTTGAATTGAGGAAGGAGGCAAAGGAGAAAGATTTTCCCCTCAAAGTCTGAGGAGAAGATGGGACTTCTTTCTGGAAAACAGAAAGGCTGAGCTGTAGCTAACAACACAAAGCATTCCTCCAGGAGAACTTGAAAAGGAGTCAAAGTTTATGACTGCAAGAAGCAGAAATAGACTCTGGCTGATTTCAGAAGGAAAGAAATCTGTTGAAAGGATGTTGGGAGTTCACAAGAAGGCCCAGGAAACCCGGAGCCCCAGGCTCTGACTGGGACAAGGAGAGAAACAGATGAGATTGGAAACTGTGAGGGTGGAGAGACTGTCCTTGTGGGGTCCGTGAGCCCAAGGTGAGAGAGGGGATGAGGGGGGCAGCTGTCATGTTGGGGGCCAGGGTCACAACAGAATATAGGTCCCCCCTCCTCCTCCATGGGCCCCTCCTGCCTCTTCTGTCCTCCTCTGTCTCCTCATCCCCTTGCCGCAGCCCGCGCTGCCCCTTTATCGGAGCTGACCTGTACCTGGCACCAAGGGTTGGCGGCGGGGGGGGGGGGGGGGGGGGGGT
>PJEM01015968.1:0-27747 GCA_004023845.1 Helogale parvula | reverse complement strand
TCTCGAGTGCACATGGCACATTCTCCAAGACTGATCACATACTGGGTCATAAAACAGCCCTCCATAAATATAAAAGAATTGAGATCATACCATGCACACTTTCAGATCACAATGCTATGAAACTCGAAATCAACCACAGGAAGAAGTCTGGAAAACCTCCAAAAATGTGGAGGTTAAAAACTACCCTACTAAAGGACGACTGGGTCAATCAGGCAATTAGAGAGGAAATTAAAAAAATATATGGAGACGAACGAAAATGAGAATACAGCAATTCAAACTCTCTGGGACGCAGCAAAGGCAGTCTTAAGAGGAAAGTTCATTGCAATACAGGCCTACCTCAACAAATCAGAGAAAGCACAAACTCAAAACCTAACAGAGCACCTAAGGAAACTAGAAAGGGAACAGCAAGAACACCCCAAACCCAGCAAAAGAAAAGAAATAATAAAGATCAGAGCAGAATTAAACAAGATTGAATCCACAAAAACAATTGAACAGATTAATGAAACCAAGAGTTGGTTTTTTGAAAAAATAAACAAAATTGAGTTTCTTTCAATCTGGTATCTCGTGGACCGAGCTGCCTCCTGGCTATTTTAAATTAATGTTTCAAACTAAGTAAAAGATTAGAGTTGTGAGAGCCACATGCATGAGAAGCTGAAATATTTGTTTTCCTTTTAAATTGGAAACGGTGTAAGTCAAAGCTCTTTTTGCCAGCGGGCGGTGTTGGTAAATATAATTAAAAGTAAAATCGTCTCCCAACATAGCAATTCTCTCCATAAAGGCAGGAGAGAAAGAAACCCTCTTCATTAGTGAAAAAACATTAAACCAGAGTATGAGATGCATCACAGGCAATCTGCTGAGGGATTGCAAAGATTAACCTCACCTTGTCATTGAGGACAAGCAAGCGGATATGACTGATTACATAGATGTTCTTAAGATAGATGATAAGTAGTCCTTAAGAAGACATATGACGACACCATTCATCACACATAGCTTATCCTAACATTACCAGGTAAGCAGAGTGGCCATTTGTGTTAGCTAATTAGATTTATCCAGAGAGAAAACAAACTTCTCATACCTTAATGACAGACAGGAGGGAGTTTTGAAACTGGGAGCAAGGCACCTGCTGAGTTAGGCACCTGTCTTCCCACAGGAATTGAGAGATTAAATATATTATCTCCTTTGATATTTACATTTCAAAGAATTGGCTTCCAGATCCTTGAGCAAACATTCCTGAGTTACAGTATTGGCAAGAATCTTATTTAGCTTTTCAAAGATGTACATACATTTCACACAGGCAGAGAAAGAGCTAAAAGTTTTCTAAGAAATGCTCTAGGAAAAGGAAGAAAGAGAAGTCTCTTTTCCACCCCCCACCCTTTAAGAGATAATTAAATATTTTTTCTTTCTCATTTTTAGTTTATATTTTTCCTTACAGAAACAGCATACATTCATTCATTAAAGCGCTATATATATATAGTGCTTTTTTTTTTTTTTAACAGCAATGATGTGCTCACAAAAATGGTAGTGTGCACTATGTCTCAGGAACTGTGTTGGGAACCGCACATAAATTATGTGAGTTAATTCCTGTACTACCCTGGGAGTTGGGTTTTATATATCCATCTTCCTCAGAAGGATTCAGGTGCTGGGCTTTGACTTTCTGGGGGTAGAGATTCTCTGTGTCTCTTTTGTCTCCCTATGACTCAGCATTAAAATGGTCTTCATGTGACAGTAGCTTAATACACATGAAAGAAAAAAGGCAAAGCAGTGGTCAGATTAGGGGTTCTGCGGGATTTTTCTGATGGTGTGCGCATTTGTGTTCATGTGTTTTGTTTTTAACACGTGGAACCACCAGTGGGCCCCCAGGACTTGGAGACATGGTGCTAAGAGGAATTCCCTACGCATTGGTTATAATCAAAACAAATTTTCCACTTACCAGATTTTAAGACCTTTGCTCCTCTTGATGTGCATCTGGGTGTTGAAAATCTGAGTGCCAGTCCTGGATGGGCAGCCAGAGGAGCTGCCCTGAACTAAGTTCTTCACTAAGCAGTTCTCAGGAGATAAGACCTCAGGGTGGAGGTGGATGGGAGGCGTGCAAGAGGCAAACTCCATATCTAATAGGTTATTGGAGAGAGTGCCTGATCTGGTTCTATTCTTTTAGGCCCTGGAGACCCCAGCTAGGCAGAAGAGATCACCTTCCAGGGTGCACAGTCTGTAGACAGCTGAACCCCGTGTGCCCACTTGTGTAAGGCCAGAAGTGTGCCGTAGACATCTAGGAAGTTTGGGGAAGAGTGTCTTTGGCTAGGACCTGTGAGCACTCTATACATCTATAAAGAAGGGGGTAGTTGTGGGCTGCCAGTGCCAGCCTCTGTGTGGTCCTAGGGATAGGAGGATTGTGGGAAGTGCTGCATTCAGGCCCGAGGGGCTGCTAGCTTCGCTGTGTGTGCATGCCAGAGGGTTTGGGCAGGAGGAAGAGGCAGAAAGGGAGAGAGTAAGAGAGATCAAGTAACCCCAGGGACAGGGCAGGATGGTGGTAGGACTCATTGGTGCCGCCTACTCATGGCCAATCAGGGGTGAGCACTGTAGCTCCTTCCTGTAGGCTTGGGGTCAGACTGATTTCTGGCTGAGTGATCAGAGCCCCAAATCGGTAGACAGACCAACTTGTTGCTGCCTGTTTGGATCCTGAGTAAGGAGTGCACAAGGCAGTAGTCTTTTGAGCAGAGAGAGGGGCTCAGCTTGGACAGCACCTACAGCAGGCCAAGCTCACAGGGCAATGACTCAAGGGAGGGGAGTCTGGTCCGACTAGGGGCGGAGCCACACGTGGTCCCCTTCCCATCGAATTGCAGGTATAGGCATTAATTATCACATGGCTTCTCTTGGTGCCCAAGGATCCTAAATTCTCTGTAGAAACCTAAGTCCCAAAGACGTGATCAGGTGAGGTCCTGCCTTCTCCCATTGACCCTGAGTTTTAAATACTGCTTGTACTGTCTAATAATGACTATAGAATTCATGAGAGTCTGCAGATTTCTTGCTATGATTAATGAAAAAATATCAAAAACATTTTTCTTAGTATAGCCTCTAGGTTCTTGTTCAATTTAACAGCCACAGAGACCTCTGACTTTGGTGTTTTAGAGCACCATCTTCCAACAGTTAATAATGTCTCAGGTATGGGGCACCTGAGTGGCTCAGTTGGTTAAGCGTTGGACTCGGTTTGAGCTCAGGTCTTGATCTCCTGATTTTGTGAGTTTGAGCCCCCCGTGTGCTGACGGTGTGGAGCCTGCTTGGGATTCTCTCTCTCTCTCTCTCTCTCTCTCTCTCTCTCCCCCTCTCCCTCTCTCCTTCCCTCCCTCCCTCCCTCTCCCCTATCCCCCATCCTTCCACCCCCGCTCACACTGTCTCTGTCTCTCTCAAAATAAATAAATAAACTTAAAAAAATTTTTTTAAAAATGTCTCAGGTAGGACAGTGTGAAATAGAAAATATATTGGCCTCTGCCTCTGGTTTCTGGCAAAGCCCCTAAGACCTTTGTAATTTTCCAAGTTATAAGAGCAATAGGAGCATATTTTGTTCTAATATTTGGTCTTTGACCCTGATTCCTGACACACAGGTCCAAAATCTCTTGGAATTTTTTTCTGAGTGATATGAGTGTCTTTTGTTCTAATGAGGCAGAACTTGCTGGGCTCCTGAATGGAGGCTGCTCCCCAGAAAGACCTTGACCAATACATTCTCCCACCTGGCTATACCTGAATTATATTCCTTTATAACAAACCAGTAATGTAGTAAGTAAACTGAGTTCTGTGAACTGTTCTAGCAAATGTATTGAACCAGAGTAGGAAGTCGCATAATGAGACAGGGAAACTGACGGGACCCCATTAAAAAAAAAAAAAAAAGCTGTTTTCCCTCCTTTGCTTCTTTCCCAGCTTCTATTTTTGCTAGGGCCTGCACCCCCGCCCCACTCTACATATGCCTTGTAATGCCAATAGCAAATGTTCTCTTTGTGAGGGATAAAGAGACAATGCTATCTTTGGAATTTGCAGCACAGTAGCTAACATCTAAGGAGTGATTGGGTGGGGTCGCCTCCAAGACCACCGACTCCAAACACCTTGATACCAAGACCCCCTGGCTTCAGGGAATGAGTGACTTATGAAGGACACCTGGATCCTGTCCTTGCTCTAACCAGTTCCTGGATGCCTAAGAGGACATGTGCACAAGACCACACTCACCAATAAAACCACAGACCCCAAGCAAAGAGGAGAGTCACACTCTTTTCCTTTCTGCGTCTCCTGGACACTCTGTATATATACATATATATCTTCAGTAAACTCTGCCTTCACTCTCTGCTGGCTCACATTTGATTTCCCTCCTGCATGAAGCCAGGAACCCTCTCAACTAGTCCTGTGGGATTCCCTCTCTGGGTCCTTGGACCCAGCCTGCCCGCATCAGTAAGAACCTCCAATTTATAGGCAGTTGGTTGGAAGCACAGGTGACAATCTGAACTTGTGATTGCCATATGAAATGGGCGGGGGGAGATAGGCTTGCAGGACTGAGCCCCTAACCTGTGGGATCTGACAGTATCTCCTGGTAGCCAGGGTCAAAATTGAGTTGAGTTATAGGACATCCAGCTGCTGTCACAGAGAATTGCTGGTAGAGGAAACACTATCACACATTTGGTGGCCAGACATGTCAGAAGTATTGTGTGTGAATAAAAGAACAATATAGGAATGTGTTTTTCCAACTCAGGGACACAACAGAGCATAATGAAGACACAGAGTCTTCCAGGGCCATTCAAAGGGCACATATGCTGAAGTTCTGGGGGCAAATTTGTTATTATTATCATTAGTTTCAAGTTTATAATGTTTCACTGTCCAAATATAAAGTGTATTTATTACTTTTTAAATTTTGCTTGGTGTCCTAATATCTGGTGACTATGTTGGACTTTTCTCCAACTCTGTAAGTCTGGGAAAAAAAGCAAAGGTTAAAGATCCCCTCCCTGCTCACTGCAAAGAACCACCTTTCCACAGATGGCCTCTGTAAGACTCATAATACTGAAACGGGACCTCAGCCACCTCCATTTTGACCTCAGTCTTTACTTTCTAATTATTGATGAAGTGCTTCTTTCCAGCTTACCTTAGCTCAGGCAAAAGACCCTGTTGCATCCAAAATTACCCCTCAAGAAATAAGGACTGTCTTGGGGCGCCTGGGTGGCTCAGTCGGTGAAGCCTCCGACTTCAGCTCAGGTCAGATCTCATGTTCGTGGGTTTGAGCCCTGGGTCAGGCTCTGTGCTGACAGCTAGCTCAGAGCCTGGAGCCTGCTTCTGTCTCCTTCTCTCTCTGCCCCTCCCCCTCTCATGCTCTGTCTCTCTCTGTATCAAAAACAAATAAAAAGTTAAAAAAAAAAAAAAAAGGACTGTCTTGAGTCAGCAAGACTCCAGGGCCCTACAATAATGATCGACCTGACCTTTACTGCCCGGCTGCATGTCCCTACTGACCTTTGTCCCACGTTTTCCTTATATAAACATCGAAGTATTTACAGCACTTTGGAGACAACCTTTCAGACATTAGTCCCTTGTCTTCCAGGCACTGGCCTCCTTGAAATAAATCCGTTTCTTGTTCCACCACTGCTTGCATCTCTGCCTTTGGATTTTTGTCAGTGGGAAGTGGCCAAACCTGGTCTCTTTGGGGACCCCCGAGCCAGGTGCTCTTGCACCCCTGTACCCCTGTTTACCTAGAAGCAAGGCAGATACAGACCCTCCAAATCCCCATCCTTTCTTCTGTCAGTGTTTACTGAATTGTTTGTACCTACTCATCAATAGGAACTGAAGTAAACCAGAATCTGTCATGCCAAAATGTGCCACTTTGGCATACTGATTACTTTGAATTAAGAACATTTAAACAGCTAATATAAGAAACACGTTGACCTTTCATCGTTTTCCTGAAAGTAGATCACCCTCCCATGTGAAAGTCACCCTCCTTGTACCAGGAGGAAGAGATTCTTATTACCAAAGATAGAGAATTTGGGTCCAAGAAATCTATACAGACAAATCTTGTTAAACTGATACTTCTCTTCCTAGATACTTCTTTACCACCTAGCCCAAATCTCTTTGTCTTGCCAATTCTTTACAAATTTACTAAACTTTGTCTAAAAGGTATAAAATCTTCCTGCTCTGCTATTTCTTTGGGTCTTCATTATCTTGCACAGGCTCCCATGTACATGTAAAAATTCAATAAAATGTGTAAGCTTTTCTCCTGTGAATCTGTTTTAGGTCAGTTTAATTCTTTAAAAAATTTTTTAATGTTTTTAATTTATTTTTGAGAGACAGAGAGAGACAGTGCGAGCAGGGGAGGGTCAGAGAGAGAGGGAGATACAGAATCTGAGGCAGGCTCCAGGCTCTGAGCTGGCTGTCAGCACAGAGCCCGACCCCACGAACCATGAGATCATGACCTGAGCCGAAGCTGGACACTTAACCGACTGAGCCACCCAGGCACCCATAGGTCAGTTTAATTCTTAAGCCAAGCCAGAGACCCAAGAGGGAAGAGAATTTTCCCCTCCTACAGAATAATGCTTGTTAACATGGCTTAACCAAACTTTACTTAAGTTTCCCTCCTTCCCTTGGGGTGCCTGGCTGGCTCAGTCAGAAGAGCATGTGACTCTTGATCTCGGAGTCATGGGTTTGAGCCCCATGTAGGGTGTAGAGATTACTTAAATAAATAAAAGTTAAAATAAAAACGCTTCTCTCCCCAAAACTCAGAATTGAGACCTCTCTTGAGCATAATTCAGAATAACCCCACCGTTACAATAGCCTTTCCTAAGAGTAGGCCACTTCAAGGTAAAACATTCTCTGATCATTTATAAGTCTTGCCACATATGTATCCATTCTCCTACACCTGTTTGTTTTTTTTTTTTTTTCTACACCTGTTTCCCCCTTGAAATAAAAGAAAACCTCTTTTCTGTCTGGCTTTGGGCTTTGGACACATTTGCAGATCATGTGGTTGGAACATTCTTCCTAAAACAATAATTGTTTCAAATAAAACCTGTCCTTACCTAAGTTTGATTTTTTAAAAAACATTTTAGTTGATTCATCTATGTTAGATAAATATTTTAGTTGATTCATCTATTTTAGGAAATATTTATTCTTTATTTTTGTGTTACCGGGTTTAATGTATGTTCATCAGGTCAAATTAGTTCTTGTGTTTTTCACATTTTTGAATCTTTAATAAATGGCATCTGGTTATATTTTTAGTTGTTTATTTACTTATTTATTTGGAGAAAGGGAGGCAGAGAAAGAGAGAATCTTAAGCAGATTCCAATGCTCAGCTCGGAGTCCCAATTTGGGGCTCAGTCTCATGACCATAAGCTCATGTCTGAGTGTAAATCAAGAGATGGATGCATAACTGACTGAACCACCAGGTGCCCCAAGTGGTATCTGTTTTAAATGACATTACAGAGAGACATGGTGAAAACGTTCCTGTGAATGAGGAAATATCCTTTGTAACTTCTTGTGAATATATTTATTTTGCTCTCTTGACAATTTTACAAGCAACAAAGCTCCTCATAAACAAATACATTCAGGACTCTCACTTATAAATAACTTCTCTACTGTTATGGGTTCAATGAAATGTTCCACCATCATCTCGTTTCTTTGTTTGGGATTATAAAAGTCCATGCTGAAACTTCTTTCTTGCCAACACAGTACAAGGAAGGAAAAATAAATTTCCGTATACTCTTCTGAGCTCTTGGATGAGACCCTGTAACAAAAGATAGATGAACAGGGGGAAAAAAGATGTTCAGTAACACATACACTTCCTCTATACATGGGAGAGACACAGGGAAAAATGTTAACTCCCCAGTGGCCTCAGCCACCTGCTTAAATACCGCCTTCAGTTAAAGACAAAAGAAAAATGGGGCAATGCCAGCTACGAAGACTTTACCAAAGAAAGCAGGGTAAACAAAGGCAAAGTTTGTTATGCTTTTGATAACATTTTTGTTTAGCGTCATCCTTCTCTTCCTTTATAGAGGAGACATCTTTACAAGTAGAGATTTCCTTTAAATGTAATTTCCCTTATGAAAGGGTAACTTCTACCCCGTTCTCAGAGCTTCTCCTGTGTTTTGTGTTTCTCACAATAATCAACTCAAAATAATCCTTACACCAAAAGGCCGTATCTGGGGATGGCATATTCAAATGCCCTTCAATGATTAGTTAGCCATATCACATCACAAAATAATCTACCTTTTAAAGATCTGAAAATCCCTCCCAGGGCCTCAGTCAATGGAGCATATGACTCTTGATCTCCAGTTTGTGAATTCGAGTGACACATTGGGTATAGAGATCACTTAAAAAAAATTAAATCTTGGGATGCCTGGGTGACTCAGTCGGTCAAGCATCCGACTCTTGGGGCTCAAACTCACCACCACAAAATCAAGACTTGCATGCTCTACCGGCTGAGTCAACCAGGTGCCCCACTACCACTTTTAGATTTTAAAAACATGCTTTTTAACCACCTTTAGAGTGATTGTAAAGTGAACTTGAAATTACGTTATATTTAGAAATTATTGATTTAACCATATTGTGATGCCAACAACGTTTATCTCGGATGCATTTGAATCTAATTCGTTTCAAGTGTGGAACAACATAGTAAGTATAAAAAGTGCGATGTAATGTAACCTTTGTTTTAAAGTTATTGCTTGTTTTTAAAAGTAATACATTATCACATACCTTAGCCCTCCAAGTCCTACACCTCGGGTCTTGTCCCTGAAAGTCTCTGGCACACAGTACAGGGTTGAGTCTGACTTCGAGGTGAATGGGGATTATAAACGGAAAGGACCAGGGCGCTCATGTGAAATTGCACATTCCGCCTAGGCAGAATTTGCATTTCATACTCTAGTTTGCATCGAAGTTGTTTAACTTAACTTTCATTGCAACAGTGTTCCAGGATCCAGCCACTGCCCACGTTCGCCCCGCACTAAGGTCCCAGCTCCCAGATCACGGAGTTGCTTCAACCTCTCTGGCGGGTTACCTTGAACTGTTTTCAGCTGTGAAGAGGAAAGCATCTTGCTCTTCAACATAAGTGGCGCCCACAAAACTCTATGCTTTTACGTTAAAACTGTTAGAAACATTAACTTGAGATAGAAATATGTGCCGCTTCCCGGGAGAAAGCTGGCGGACTCTAGAACACTCAAGCCCAAAAACCCTGGAGGGAATCCTAGGTCCCGCCCCCGAGTCGGCCCCGCCCACGCCTGTCCTCTCGGCGCACCTCATCTCCATGGTTACCGCCAGCCCCGGAAGCCCTTCCAGCCGCTCCCCTCGTCCTTACGTGGGCCGGACTTCACTCTGCGCCCAGCACAGGCCCCGCCTCTTCCCTCTGCGCGCGCAGTTGCCTGCAGACCCGGAAGTGGGTTTCGTGGAGCGGTTGCCAGTCTGTGGAGTGTGAGTTTCGTCTTTCTTGTTTAAACCTGTGCCTCGCAGTCCCCCGTCCTCTGTCCCCGGGGTCTGGGGGCCACTAAAATCCCCAAGTCACCTCTTCCAGCCCGAGTATATTTAGATGTCTCCGTGGGAAGCCGGGGGCTTCCCTTTTGGTTTGGAATCCGAGAGGTGGATGTTCGCGACTCTCCACCCCTAGAGGGCAGCGCAGGCCGCCCCCTCGGGAAGGCTGGTCCTCGCCTGGGCCCTGAGGTTTTGGGGAGCCCAGCCGTCTCCGGAGGCAAGCGCACTTCTCCTCACCTCGCGTCTCCCTCACCGGCTCCTCTCTGCTCCCCAGGCCTCGCGTTGTGCTGGGGAGGTGACTAAAAAGGGCCTGTCTTGAGACAAGCACTGGATAATGTGCTTTTGTGGGAGGTGGGCGTCTTACTACATCCACTCCTGGGTGAGGAATCCGGGGGAGAGGGGCTGTCCACCTTAAAAACAAAGGTCAGTTATTTTGCTAGCAAAATGAGTTTATTCTGCAAGAAGCAGAGGAATTGCAATTCGGGACATGCATGGAGTGGTGATTACTGGTAAGCTGGGAGAGAAAGGAAAGGTCAGTTCTTATTTTCAGGAGGAAATTGGTGAGAGTTGGTTTTGTTTTCACTTATTTATTTTTGAAAGAGCTCGTGCGCGGGGTGGGTGTGGGGGGACAAGAGAGAGCACGAGGGGGGGACGGGCAGTGAAAGAGGGGAACAGAATCCCAAACAGACTCCGTGTTGTCCGCCTAGAGCCTGACGAAGGACTCAGACTTAGGAGCAGGGAGATCAAGACCTGAGCTGAAATCAAGGAGTGGGAGGCTTAGCTGCCTGCGCCACCCAGGTGCCCTAGGGGAGAGTTAAGAAGTTCATTGGAGAAGAACGAGAGTTGTAGGTTGTGGCGGTTTTTCAGTGCGTTTGTTGCTGGGCAGGAAGGGATCTTCCTTTTTCTTACAAACAGGAGGTGAAATTCCCGTGTGAAAAATATACTCCCTTGTTAAAATAATTATGTTCCTTCTTTTCTTTAAATATTATTTTAGTGTTTATATTTGAGCGCGCACACACACACACACACACACACACACAGAGTCCAAGCAGGGGAGGGGCAGAGAGAGAGAGAGGGGGAAACAAAGAATCCGGAGCAGTTTCCAGGCTCTGAACTGTCAGCACCGAGCCCCACCTGGGGCTGGAACTCTTGAACCCATGAGATCATGACCTGAGCCGAAGTCCCGGGGCTTAACTGACTCAGCCACGCAGGCGCCCCTGAAATAATTCGTTCCTTCTTCCTGCTGGTTAGGCTACAGGGAGTGGTACTTGCCTGAGAGCCCCCACTTCGAGGTTTCCATACTCCACTTTAAATGAGGATTCCTTATTTATTTTCACAAGACCTACTGAGAGAACTATAGAAGAATGAAAAAAGAATGAGGCAGAACCGCAGGCAGATGGCAAAGCAACAGCAGTGGGAGAAAAGAAGATTGAGAAATTTAGAGTAAGAAGGAAATCTCCAGAAGGATGCCGGAGGGGTTGAGGGTGGAGAGGGGCCCTGATGGGCAACAGGAGCATGAGTAACCGAAGGGGGTGCTTCACACGGAGCGAAGGGAGAGGTTAAAAGAGTTGGAGTCATGGCAGAGAGTACACTGTGGTGCTCAGAGGAAAGAAGGGGCTGATGCGAGACCAGAGGAACTGAGGGAGAAAGAGCAAAGAGGGAGCCCAGCAAGCTGGGGGTGGGGGGCAGAGAGTGGGGACAAAGGGAGAGTAGCAGAGAAAGAGCACACTTAACTGGGAGAGCAGATGGGAGCTGGGGTAGAAAGAGTCGGAAATGTATGAAGACTGGGGACGATCAGAAGGGTTGGGGAGAAGGAGCAACGAGAAGGGGAACAGGGTGCAGAGTGGGTCAGAACAAGTGTGGGAGAAGAAACCCAGAGAAGGGGAGAAACGCGGGACAGGAGAGGGGAGCATAATGAGCAGAAACTCAAGGGGAAAACAGAAAAGCAAACAAAAAGGGGAGTAAATATTAAGAAAGGGGAAGACAACAGTGCACAAAGTAATCCAGATGAGTGGTGACTTGATTGGATATGGATAATGAAGTATGTTTCATTGATGTATGCCTTTATAGTATAATACACTTAAAATTGGGACAGATTATTATGCACATATGGGTGAGATTGGCTTTTCTAAAAAGCCTGGCATCTTACAATTATTTGTATCAGAAGATACCTTCTATTTGCAGTCCCTTTTCAGCCAGGAAGGCAGAGACTTCTCACTTGTGGGTCACCCTCTTCCCTTTGCCTGGGCTCCGAGGTAGAAGTGGGTCAAGAAATGACCGTCATCACCCGCTGCCTTTTTATGGAACATGAAAGCTGAAAGCTGTTGGTTCTTTGTAATGGATTTATTTTTTCTTCCTCTTTCGTTTAGATTTACGTCATTTTTCTTTTTGAAGCTTGAAATGCATCTTTATACTTTCCTATAAACAGTTATTAACTTCTGAGGTGAGCTTTGGACACATCCTCTGAACCGTTTCTTGCATTCTTTTGGTACTTCATTATTTAAAAAAATGTTTTTAACTTTTTCCTTTATAAATTAATTGTGTTTAGTTCAGACAGGTCTGCAGTCTCTCTTTGCCATACATATTGAGAACTTCCTTTAGTATCTAGTATAATTTTACATTGTTCCAATGTGTACTTGATAAACATGCCAGTAATCGTTTATGTAAGTAGAAACCTGGTTTAAGCTGTCACTTTAATATTCTATTTTGTTATCTTTTATGTGATCTGTCGAAACAGTGGGCCATGAGCTACTGAGTAGATATTCCCCTCAAGTTCCTCTTGTCTGCTCTTTGCAAATATTGAAGAATGGGCTGATTTCCTTGGAAATGCCACCTAACAGAGCCTGTGTGTTCCTGCTGAGGAAATTCGTGAGTGTCCTGTTTCTATAGGTGGCCGCCTCGCAGTGTTTACAGCAGCAGTTCTTAATGTGTTCAACGTTCTATATTTTGTGAACGTTTTAGTGTGATGTTCTGGAGAAGGGGAGTTTATTGCCTGAGCTCAATGTGATTATACCTTGAAATAGAAGTTTCCTCAGGGTACCTGGCTGGCTCATTTGGTAGAGTGTGCAACTCTTTTTAAAATTTTTTAATGTTTTTATTTATTTTTAAGAGACAGAGACAAAGCACAAGCGGGGGAGGGGCAGAGAGAGAGGGAGACACAGAATCCGAAGCAGGCTCCAGGCTTCGAGCTGTCAGCACAGAGCCCGATGCGGGGCTCCAACCCACGAGCCATGAGATTATGACCTGAGCTGAAGTCAGACACTTAACCAACTGACCCACTCAGGTGCCCCTAGCGTGCGATTCTTGATCTCAGTGTTATGAGTTTGAGTCTCACATTGGACTTAGAGATTACTTTAAAAAAAAAAATAAAAAGAGAAAGAAAGAAAAAGAAAAGAAACAGAAGTTACCTTAGCCCAGACATGTAAAAGTTGGTCCTGGAATTTTTAAGGGGGAAGACTGATATGGGCAAACTCTGCCCACTGGGCAACTTCTGGCCACAGAACAGAATTCAGTGACACCCAGTTCTGTTTATTCAACACAGACCTTCTCAGGGTAACTTGGGGGAAATGACTCCCTTGTGGGCCTCAGTGAGCCCAGCTCAACATGGAGATGATGGACTAGATAGAAACTGAATTTGAGCAAACCCGAGCCCAGAATTCACTGGCAAAGTACAATGCATTTCTCTGTGTGGCAGTTCTTGGACAAAGTGCCCAGATGTCAGTAGAATTGTAAATGGGTCCTAGTCCTCCAAAAATGGAACACAAGACTCTAGGGTAGAGGCAGAGACAGACTGTGAGTCCTAGACCAGCGTCACATGTCCTCTGCCACGGGGGTGAATCTCTCAGCAGAGTCTGTCACTCCCTGGCATCGAACCATCTGTTGGCTCCGTTGTCACCAGGACAGAATGCAGACTTGCTGTGACTGCACAGCCCGAATCATCAGCCCCTGCCAGTGTCTCCAGCCTCATCCTGGGACCTCGCCCTCTCCTCACAGTTCACCATGCCCCAGTCATGATCACCTTTCTCTGTTCCCAAATATCAACCTTTTCTGCCACAGGTCCTCATCCCTACTGTGACCTAATGTCCTTAAACCATCTTGGCTCTGGCCCTTTGTCCTCCTTCAGGTCAGAGATGTCTCTCCTGCATGACACCTTAAGGCCCTTCCCCAGCCACGGGTCATGTTGTGCAGGTTGAATTGTCTCCATCTGAGAAAGGCTCTTCTCCGTTGAGTCTTTCCTGTTTTCTCTCAGCTGGAGGGAGCACGGAGTCACTCCTTCCCTGGCCGGTGGTAGCACCTCACTTTGGGGTGGGGCTGAGATGCCAGGGCTATGGGTTGAGCTGAGTAGTTCTCTGGGAAGACCAAGGAGCAGGGCAGGTGATGATGCCGGTGCCCTTATTTGTTCTGGGAATTCCAGCATGAGTGGATCTGAACCTCCTGTGGCCGAGTATTTAACTCAAATAAGAGCAGAGGGACGTACTGAGGCCCGGAAGGCCCTGCAGACCCGGCGTCCCCACATGTTCCCCTCCCCTCCGTATGTGATCTGCTCAGAGACCAGAGTCTCGATATCCCTTTGGGAACGGTGAGGACAAGGTAAAGAGCCCGTGAAGAACTCGAGGGTCTTATAACTTGGTGTGAGGTGGGGAGAGGAGACCTAGTGGCCTCCGTGAAGAGATCTGGGCCCTCACCATACTCGATGCAGCCAATGTTTGACTGTTTAAAAATAATTTTTTTAAATGTTTATTTACTTTTGAGAGAGAGCAAGCAGGGGAGGCACAGAGGGAAGGAGACACAATCCGAAGCAGGCTCCAGGCTCTGAGCTGTCAGCACAGAACCCGAAGCGGGGTGCAAACTCACGAACTGGGAGATCATGACCTGAGCCGGAGTTGGATGGTCAACCGACTGAGCCACCCAGGCGCCCAGTGTTCGACTGTTTTTCATTTTTATTTTTTGTTTTTTTTGTTTTTTTCTTTTATAGTTTATTGTCAAGTTGGTTTCCATATAACACCCAGTGCTCTTCCCACAAGTGCCTTCCTCCATGCCCATCACCCGTTGTCCCCTCTCTCCCACCCCTCTTAGCCCTCAGTTTGTTCTCAGTATTTGAGTCTCTCATGGTTTGCCTCCCTCCCTCTCATTAACTATTTTTTCCCCTTCCCCTCCCCCATGGTCCTCTGTTAAGTTTCTCCTGTTCCACATATGAGTGAAAACAGATGGTATCTGCCCTTTTCTGCCTGTCTTATTTCACTTAGCGTTAACACCCTCGAGTTCCTTCCACGTTGCTACAAACGGCCAGATTTCATTCTTTCTCATCACCATGTAGAATTCCATTGTATGGATAAACCACATCTTCTTCGACTGTTTTTAAACTGGACTCCATGTTGTCCCCACTTGCTCACAAGTGTTCCAGGCAAGATCAAAGTTGGGTGTTCTACTGACTGAGCCAGCCAGGTGGCTTGGACCCTTGGTTTTCTGTGCCTCCTCCGAGCCTGGTCAGCTGGCCCGTCCCTCATGATGAAGACTGTTCCAAGGGCAGACAACATGCCTGCACATTTCAGTCTCCCAAAATGAAGGCCATGCAAGAGGTGGTACCACCATTGCTTTGTGTGTTGCTTTGTGTGGTCTGGTCGCCAGCCCCACCCACCGGCTCAGCATCCTTCCTCCACTCCATCTTCAGTTTGTACGTGTCAGGGATTCTTTCAGTTCAGACATGCAGATGGTGGTTTCGCCCGTCTTTCACACGCACGCCTCCCCCCAAAGCTTTTTACTCACTGTCTTCTTGAACCTTCAAAACAAAACATTTTCGGGGCACCTGGGTGGCTCAGTTGGTTAAACGTCCCGCTTCAGCTTAGGTCATGATCTCATGGTTTGTGAGTTCGAACCCTGCATCAGACGCTGCACTGAGTGCGGAGCCTGCTTGGAATTCTCTCTCATCTCTCTCTGCCCCTCCCCACTCATGCTCACCTTCTGTCTCTCTCCCTCTTGAAATAAACTTAAAAAAATTTTTTTAATAACTAAATGTCTTCTATTAACTAATTTCCCTTCTAGTAAGCCCTCCTCTTCCATACTCCTTTTCATTTTTTTTAACGTTTCAAGTTTTTATTTAAATTCTAGTTAACATACAGCATAATAGTAGTTTTAGGAGTGGAATGCAGTGATTCATCACCTACATGCAACACCCAGTGGTACCCTCCTTAATGCCCATCCCCCATACAGCCCCCCCCCGCCCCACTCATCCCGTGCTCCCTTTCAGGACACAAGCCACTGAAAGCTTGCTTCCACTGTCTTCAGATCTTGTCTCTGCTTGTCTCATGCACCCCATCCAGTCAACAGCGACCGTGCCCCTGAGACTTTGTCCTTCAGAGTCACCAGTGACCCCATTTCTCAGTCCAGGATTGAGTGTCCAGGATTACCTTGCTTTTCCTGTCAGAGGGAGGTGACACATGTGACCACTCTCTCTTCCTCAACACACTTTTCTTCTTAGTTTGAGGGCCTCCCACTAAGCTTTACTGCCCTATCCACCTGGCCTTTTTCCCGATCACTGGTCACCTCTGAGCTTCCCTGCTGGTGTCTGCTGAACTCCCTGGTCTCTAAACGTGGGGCACCCCACGGCTGAGTCCTTGAACCTCTTCTCATGTCGGGCCACGCCCCTGCCTTCCCTTACCACCTCATCTCCTGGTTCTCAGCACCACCTGCGGGTGTCCCAGTTTCCGCTCTCCACCAGACTTCTGCCCTGGACTCCGTTCCTTGTCCAGCTGCCTCAGCGCCTCTGCTGAAACGTCTGGGCATGTCCATCTTAATCTGCCCAGAATGACTCGGCCTCCCCCAGTCACTCTCCCCCTGCATCTTCCACATCTTGGTTAAGGGGAGCCCTGTACATCCTGGGGCTTAGTGGACATCTTGACGTGATTCTAAATATGAGACACTGATATTTGTAAATGTTTGAATGATTATGATGAATAAAACCTTATGTTTGCTTAAAATGAGATAAGAAGCACATGATTTCTAAGATTCTTTCAAGGTGTGCCTGTCTCACCTCCTCCCCTGCTGGTCTCTGACCCTGCTGCAGTCACGCAGGCCTCCTCCCCTCCCCTGGGACCAGGCTTGCTCCTGCCTCAGGGCCTCCTCAGACCTGTCCCTCCGTCTGGAACTGTGGCCCCTCAGAGACAGGTGGCAAACACCCTCCCTCCCCTGGGATCTCGTTCTGATGCCGCCTTCTTTCTTGGTGGAGCCTCTGGGACCCCTTCCCAGTTAGCATGCCAGCCACACCCTCACCCCCACCCCTGCTGCCTGCGCTGCATATTTTCTTCTGCTTCCCCTTCCACTGGTTGGATGCTCATGACAACAAGGCCCCAGGGGACCCAGAGCCAGAAGGGGCTGTGCTGGGCTGACCTCTGAGTGTGCTCCATCTGGCTTCACACTGCTAATCTGGGGGAGTCTGCAGATACAGCTCTGTGCCCCTCCCAGAGACTCCCTTTCAAGTGGTCAGGGGGGATAAGGCCCAGCCTCAGTACTAGTTAAAGTGCCTCGGGTGTTTCTGAAGTGTATCCAGCATCAAGCACCAAGGCTCTGGGTCCTCCATGTCTGAGGCTGACATCAGCCCCTGACCCAGGGAGAGGTGAGGGGGTCCCACTCTGCATGGGGTGTGATCAGGCAGGTCTGTGACCTACAGGGGAGTGTCGGGTGTCCCCCAGGTCCCCACTGCTGCAGTGGGGGTGGGAGTCGGGGGACTTTACCAGGGTGGGAGCCAATCCTGCAGAAAGGAGTGGGAACGCTCACTTGCTGGCGTCCAGGAGGTCACTGTCCCGGGAACATGGCCGTGGGCAGCAGAGGCCTGTTGTTTTCAGACAGAGGTCTTCCTGTGTGAGCCTGTAGGATGGGAAGGACCCAGACTGACTCTAAGCATTAAATTGCGTGTTCTTGACACTCAGGATTGAATTTCCAAGACTGACCTTGCCTGAGGGAGGATCCTGGAAGAGGAGGAAGAGCAAAGGAAAGGAGTCAGGAATGGCAGTCTGTCAGGTAAAGTCATATTCTCAGTTGATTGTCTCTCATTCCTGCAAGGCCCTTCTTGGACTCGCTATCCTTCTCTGACTCTGAAGTGCTGCCTACACGTGCTCGACCACACTCCCCCAGGCCTTCCCTCAGTCCCTCTCCTGTCCACTTAGAGTCCAGCTCATCGTGACCCAGGGACCCGGAGCCTGTGAGGAGGGCCCTTTGTGTCATGGAGAGTCGAGTCCCCTGACCTCAGTAAATTTCAGTGTGTGCGTATGTGTCCAGGGCCGCACGAGCCCCTGGTATTTACTTTATCAGAGACTTTATCATTACTTCGTAAATAAATTATTTATGAATTGTTGGAGTTAACTCCTAAGTATTTGCATGGTTTTACCTGCTTTTACACTATCACATTGATGAGCTAAATAGTACAAGAGTGACATTTACGTGCATGCACGCGTACATGCGCAGATACAATAACCACACTGTGGGCCTTCAACTTGCTTCTAATTGTCTCAGGAATCCCCCTCCCAACATCCTTTTGATGTTGTCCGGTATATGTGTTTCATTGCTTAGGTTCAGCTCCGGGAGGTTGTTCTGCTATTTCTTAGAGCATTCGACCTTGGGCGGGTTTCGGGGAGTGTGTGTGCCACAGTTGTCTCCTGGGTCAGATGGGAACAGCTCGGTATTCACGAGTGATGTCGATGTCAGCAGGAGTCAGTGTGCGGAAGGCATCGAGCGTGATGGCCAGCGTGTGGGCAGGCTTCAGGAGCCTCTCATCATCACAGTTTTTAGGGTCTGCCCTTCCTCCAAAGCCACCATGGGCTTGTCATCTCTGAAGATAAGCTCATGCCTTCGCTCATCTGGATACTGAATATCACTCATTGTGTGTAACACGGAAATAACACTTCTAGATAACCTTGTATTGATTTTTAAAAAAATTTTTTAAATCTTTATTTCGGAGAGAGAGAGAGAGAGAGAGAGAGAGAGAGAAAGCAAGTGGAAAAGGAATAGAGAGGGAGACACAGAATCTGAAGCAGACTTCAAGCCCTGAATTGTCAGCACAGAGCCCAACACGGGTCTTGAACTCCTGAACCATGAGATCATGACCTGAGCTGAAGTCAGATGCTTCACTGACTGAGCCACCCAGGCGCCCTTTTTGTTTTTTTAGTGTTTATTATTATTATTATTATTATTATTTGTTTTTAGTAATCTCTGTACCCAACGTGGGGCTCAAACTCACAACCCCAGGATCAAGAGTCCCACACTCTTCTGACTGAACCAACGGGCACCCCTCATTTTCTGCTTTTATATTTCTTATATTGTCCACAAAAATGAAAAAAGCCATATTGATTTAGAGGCCATCCTAACCTCTCATGGGAAAGTAAATAAGCCAAAATCGGGGACACATAACTTGCTCAGAAATACCTTATGCAAATCTGTAAAAACACATACTTCATTTCAATTGGTCCTTACTGGGGCGCCTGGGTGGCTCATTCGGTTAAGCATCCAACTTCAGCTCAGGTGTTGATCTCATGGTGTGTGGGTTCGAGCCCCATGCCGGCTCTGCACTGACAGCTCAGAACCTGGAGCCTGTCTTCAGATTCTGTGTCTCCTTCTCTCTCTGACCCTCGCCTGCTCGTGCAGTCTCTCTCTGTCTCTCAAAAATAAAAAAATAAATTAAAAAACAAAAACATAAATTGATCCTTACACATCTCTCGTCTTCTTGTTTTCTGTGAAGATAACTCCCGTAGCTCTTTGGTGAAATATGTTCTCATTTCAGGGATGGTTGACCTTCAGGGATGTGATCATAGAGTTCTCTCAGGAGGAGTGGGAGTGCCTGGACCCCACTCAGAGGGCCTTGTACAGGGACGTGATGCTGGAGAACTACAGGAACCTGGTCTCCCTGGGTGAGGAAAACGTCCCTCCAGAACTGGGGATCTGCCCTTGGGTATCTTTGCATTTTCCTCCTTGGAGCCAGTTCTTGCTTGACTGAGGTTGAAGCCCTGCTGCCTCAGAAATGAGAAGCCTCACAGTGTGGCAGCAGGACGTCACACTTACACTCTCCATCACACGATCCACGCACTGAATCAGGCGCTGCCAGACGTCAAGTATGCATGAAACCTTGTGAAAAGCTTAAAATATGCAATTCCATTTTTTTCTCTCCATACGCTGTTGATTCACTAGTCCTTAGGCGAGAGCAAGATCCTTGTGTAAACTGTTCTCGGAGTATTCAGAGAAAACAGAGGATGAATTTTTGAACTTGTTTTTCAGCTTTGCTGACGTATAACTGTTAAAGAAAATTGTAATGCATTGAAAGTTACACCTCGGTGATTTGATACACATTGTGGAAGGATTTTCATAATCAAGTTAATTCACACACATTACTTCACATATTTACTTTTTATGTTTTTATGAGGACATTTAAGTTCTATTCCCTTAGCAAGTTTCAGTTATACAGTATTACCAGCCGTCGTCACCATGTTGTATATTAGCTTCTCACACCTTGTTCACCACGTGCTAAAATTTTGTCCCCTTTACCAGCCTCCCCCCTTGTCCCTTGTGCCTCGCCCTCAGCAGCCACCCATCCTACTCTGTTTTCTAAGCATCGCTTCTTGCCTCGTCTTCACACTCCCTCCCTCTTACCTGTCTTGCATCTTGGTCGCACACCCACACTACCATTCCTGCAGTTACGAATGGGACGGCAGGGTGGTGTTTGCCATGTCAGTTCCTCCTTTTCTCCCAAGGTCGGAATTCTAACTGTCCTGGTAAGTTGGTCTCCCCAGGGATTGGCAAGTACAGTTGGTTCCCTCACGTGGTCATTACCTCCTGGCCTCCACTCCTGCCCTTCCTTCCTTCCGGCCTCCCCTCACACGGTACCTCCGTCTGGATGGACCACGCTGTTCCTTACTAGCATATGAATTTTGTAGTACTTGAACACCCTGAATCCCGCAGGCCCTCCTCACCAGCTACACTACTCTTACTGCATGAAGAGAGATCCCTATTTATCCTTACTTTCTCTGTGAATAGGGGTTAGAAACACAGACCCCATGTGCCCACCGTCCCTGTTTAAAAAGTGGTGGTCATGCACCTCAAGGCTTTTCACCTTTCCACGCTATTAGAAGGGCTAGGACATTCTAAGTTTTATGGTAATGTCTCAGAAATTCCTTGGCTTTCATAGGATACAGCAACCTCTCTCATGATTTTAATCAGATGGTCTTGTGTCTATGCCTTGGCTCAGCCCGCCATAGCAAATACAAAACCCAGATGGCTTAACTAACAGAAATGTATTTCTCACAGTTCTGGGGTCTCGCAAGTCCAAGATCTTGGTGCTAGTCAGTTCATTTCTCGATGAGCCTTTTCCTGTTGAGAACACTGTCTTCTTGCCGTGTCCTTGCTTGGTGGAAAGAGTGAGAGGCAGCAAGCTGCCCTGTCTCTTCTTGTAACCGCCCTAATCCCATTCACGATACTGCACCCTCGTGACCTGGTTTGCTGCCGAAGACTCCACCTCCTACACCGTCATACTGGGGTGGACATAAACGTTCAGACCAAATAACGTGCATTATACTTCGTATGTTTTTATTCTACAGTTCTGTCCAAACATTGTTTGATTTGGCCTTTGTTAATAAGATTGTCACACGTAAACTCATCATTACATATACTTTGTGGCCAGTGAACTAGAAAATTAGAGTGTTGCATAGATAGGGACTTGCTTGGCCATTACCTAAGTGCAGGCCTAAAATCATAATTTACAGGGTGTTTGGCAGGCTTGGTCAGTAGAGCATGTGACTCTTGATCTCAGGGTCATGAGTTCAAACTCCCTGTTGGGCATAGAAATAACTTAAAAAAAAACATAATTGTGTTTTCTGACTTCTTTCCCCGAGTATTATTATTTATAATGTTACATATTTACCTGATTGGATACTTTAAAAATGAGTGGTCTTGATCTAAATTCCAGTTTTCATGTTGTATCCTGGTTCTGGAACAGAAGCCCTTGCTTTTTTCATAAGAGAGATTTGTTGAGAAGTCCACAAACTATAATTTTGTATCATTGTGATTACTTATTATTTCCATCCTACTTTTAGGTTACTAGAATGTTTATTAATTGTCATTATGATTTACAGATTATGGTTTTTCAGTATGCAAAGTGCAGCATAGCCGACTTACACTGCTTGTTTATGTTGCAAAATAGCCATTCCAAGGTAATATAGTTTTATGACCAGTATTCAGAAAAATATTTTTATAACATTGATTAAACTCTTCCTTATTTCCCCAGTGCCACTGTAGTTTTCCAATTCTAAATTGTCATTTATTTAGGTTACTCACTAGTAGGGTGCCTGGGTGGCTCATTCGGTTGAGCATCCAACTTTGGCTCAGGTCATGATCTCACAGTGGGTTGGAGCCCCGCATCAAGCTCTGTGCTGACAAATTACTCAGAACCTGGACCCTGCTTTGGATTCTCTGTCTCCTTCTCTCTCTGCCCCTCCCCCACTTGTGCTCTGTCTCTCTCTGTCTCTCAAAAATAAATAAAATGTTTAAAAAAAAATTAGATTACTCCTTACATAAGTTGTTTTGGATTGTTTACCACTAGAATATGTCATGCTGTGCTTTAGAATTAGTTTCCGATAAAGATACAGTAAATATGGATAGTATTTTTATCTCTTCAAACATGAAACAACCATGTATTTTCTGTGAAAAATTGGCAGGTAATGGTGTGCCATTTGGGGACATGATGAGAAAATCCCCCTCTTTTTAGGGCTAACATAAGTTTCCATACTGTGATTTTCTTTCTTTCTTTTTTTTTTTTTTGCCATTGATTACTTAAAAATGTTTTCCTGTTTACTCATTTTTGAGAGCTGGAGAGAGTGCATAAGTGGGGGAGGGGCAAAGAGAGAGGGAGAGTCAGAATCCGAAGCAGGGTCCAGTCTCTGAGTTGTCAGCACAGAGCTTGATACAGGGCCCAAACTTATGAACCTCAAGATTGTGACCCGAGCCAAAGTTGGTCTCTGAACCAACTGAGCACCTAGGTGCCCCAACAATTTTAAAGTAGGCTTTAAAACTGAATTACATGTAATTACCCTTTTACATTAAAGAATCTTGTACCTTTTGTGTTCTAAAAATTGAAAATCATGGTTGTGACATTTCACAACTGATCAATATATGTAGTACTTTTGGTGTAATATGTTTTTCAATATAAGATTTTCTGTAATTAATGGGAAACCTATGGTGCTTTATATCTCGTAGCGCTCTCTCCCAAATGTATGATCAAGGAACTACCACCAAAAGAAAACAGTAATACAGGAGAAGTATTCCGGGCAGTTATATTGGAAAGACATGAAAGCCATGACACCGAAGATCATAGCTTTAGAGAAATCCAGAAAAATACTCGTGACTTTGAGTGTCAGCGGAGAGACGGTGAAAGAAATTACGAAGGAGTGCTTGTGACCCTTAATGAAAACCTCACTGGTAGAAGAGATCAATGTGGTAGAAGAGACGCAGGAAATAAACCCATTGATAACAGGATTGGACCAAGGTTTCAGTCACATCTGGTTGGAGTGCAGATACTTCAGCCCGAAGCAAAAATTTATGAATGTCACCAAGTCGAGAAGTCTGTCAACGATAGTTCCTCAGTTTCACTACTGCCTGGAATCCTTCCCAGAGTCCCGACCAACATCTCTAATGATCATGGGAATGATCTCTTTCCTTCTTCATTACTCACACAAGAGCAGAAAGCACACGTTAGGGAAGAACCATACAAACGTGAGGAGTGTGACCAAGCAGTTAATCACGGTCTGCACCTCACTAGACATCAGATAATCCAGACAGGAGAGAAACCATATAAATGTGAGATATGTGGGAAGGTCTTCAGTCACAACTCACACCTTGCATGTCATCGAAGAATTCATACTGGAGAGAGACCTTACAGATGCATCGAATGCGGCAAGGTCTTCAGTCGCAATTCACACCTTGTCCGTCATCACAGAATTCACACTGGCGAGAAACCTTACCACTGCAATGAGTGTGGCAAGGCTTTCAGTGAGTGTTCCAGTCTTATGAACCATCAGGTAATCCACACTGGAGAGAAACCTTACAAATGTAATGAATGTTGCAAGGTCTTCAGTCAGAGTTCAGGCCTTGCGAGTCACCGAAGAATTCATACGGGAGAAAAGCCTTACAAGTGCAAAGAGTGTGGCAAAGCCTTTACTTATGGCTCACAACTCACTAACCACCAGGTAATCCATACCGGTGTGAAACCTTACAAATGTAATGAGTGCGGCAAGGCCTTTAATCAGAGCTCACATCTCACTAGACATCAGATCATCCACACGGGAGAGAAACATTACAAGTGTGACGAATGTGGGAAGGTCTTCAGTTACGATTCACACCTTGCACGTCATCGCAGGATTCATTCTGGAGAGAAACCTTACCAGTGTCATGAGTGTGGCAGAGCCTTTACTATGTTATCAAGCCTTACTTACCATCAGGTGATCCACACCAGAGAGAAACCTTACAAATGTAATGAGTGTGGCAAGGTCTTCAGTCAGAGTTCGAGCCTTCCCAGTCATCGGAGAATTCATACTGGAGAGAAGCCATACCAGTGTAATCAATGTGGCAGATCATTCATTCAGCGCTCTAACCTCACTAGACATCGGATGATTCATACTGGAGAGAAACCTTACAAATGTAATGAATGTGGCAAGGTCTTCACCCAAAATTCAAGCCTTGTGAGCCATCAGAGAACTCATACCGGGGAGTGATCTTACAAATGTAGTGAGCGTGACAACGCATTTGATTATAGGTTCAAGCATGAACTGGCATCAGAGCGTCCACACTAGAGAGAAAGCATATACATGTCATGTGTGTGGCAGAGGACTTACACAGGCTTCACAACTCAACTGACATCAGGATATACATCTTTTTTTAAATGTTTGTTTATTTTTGAGAGATGGAATATGAGTGGGGGAGGGGCAGAGAGAGAGGGGGGCACACAGAATCTGAAGTAGCCTCCAGGCTCCCAGCTGTCAGCACAGAGCCCGATGTGGGGCTTCAGCTCAGGAACCACGAGATCATGACCTGAGCTGACGTCGGACACTTAACAACTGAGCCACCCAGGCGCCCCCATCAGGATATACATCTTCGATAAAACCACATTAATGTAATGTGCATGCTGAGGCTTTTACCCATGGTTCAAAACTACAGAACATCACAGGACTCACTCTGGAGAGCAGCCTTACTAATGTAATGAATCTGAGAGAGCTTTTTGTCAAACATTCTGCCTTTGATGTCTTTGATGACAGAGCGTGAGTAAGGGAGGGGCAGAGAGAGGCAGTCAGAATCTGAAGCAGGCTCTAGGCTCTGAGCTGTCGGCACAGAGCCTGAGGTGGGGTCAAACCCATGGACCAAGAGACCATGACCTGAGCTGAATTCAGAAGCTCAATCAACTGAGCCACCTAGATGTCCCTAGAGAGTTTTTATGAGGAATAAAATAATGAAGTCTCGAGTTCTCTAAATTGAGATACTGAGATAGTACATCGCAGAATTTTTTTTTTTCCAAATACTCAAAGCATACTATAGAATAAAGTCAAAATGTGTTAAAACTCTGGATGGGAAGATAGATAGATACATAGAGATATAGCAAAGATAATATAGATCGTGAGGATAATATTCTACGGAATCTTTTCTAGTTTAAAGTATTATTGTTTTACATTTCACATTTAAAGCTTTGATCATTTTTGAGCTAATATTTGTACAGGTATGAAGGTTTTGTGAAGCTTTTTTTGTGGGGTTTTTTTCTGGGATGGAAAATCAATTGGTTCAGCATCATTTTTTTAAAATTCTCTTTATTTAGTTTCCTTGGTACCTTTGTCCAACCTCAGTTGGAAGTACTTGTGTGGGGCCATTTCTGGATTCTCTGTTCTTTTCCACTGATGTATAATGTGTCTCACTCTAAAATACAATGTAATTCTGATTACCTTTTACTATGTTAGAAATCTTGCATGAGTAATTCCAACCACTTTATTCTTTTTCAGATGCTTTAGCTATTCTAGTTCCTTTGCCTTTCCTTATAAATTTTAGAATAATCTTGTTTGTCTCTAGAAAATATCTTGATATTAATTGCATTAGTCTATCTATCAATTTATAATCATTTGACATTATTTCTGTGGTGTATCTTCCAGTAAATGGCTGTGGTAGGTCTCTTTTTGTGTAAACTTTTATATATTTTAGCGTCAAAATCCTGTTAATGTTTTTGATAGATTAACATATATTTGTACTTTTTCCTCTTCAAGCAATTGTACATATAATTATATTTTTAATTTCAGTTTCCATGTGTTAATTGCTCCTGCAATGAAGTAATAGAGATTTTTTTTAATGTCGATCTTGAATATCTAGAATTTACTGATCTCACAGGGCATCTGGCTGGCTCCGTTGAAGAGCATGCAACACATGATCTCCAGGTCATGAGTTTGAGCCCTATGTTGGGTATAGAGATTACTTTAAAAAAAAAAAAGTAAATAAACTTAAAAAAAGAATTTACTAATCTCACTTTAGAGATTTGTTGCTTCTTTGGGCTTAAAAAAATTTTTTTTTAATTTTTTTTTTTCTTTTGAGACAGGGACCAAGTACGAGCAGGGGAAGGGCAGGGAGAGAGGGAGACATAGAATCCAAAGCAAGCTTCAGGCTCTGAGCTGTCAGCACAGAGGCGGACACAGGGCTTGAACCCACAAACCACCAGATCATGATCTGAGCCCAAGTTGGACGCCTAGCCAACTGAGCCACCCAGGCGCCCCTCTTTGGGCTTTCCTATGTACACCATTTCACTAGCTTCCTAATGTGTCTTTAAGAAGTCACCCCAAACTAAGTGAATTAAAACAATAAAACTTACTCTCTTATAGTTCTCAACATAAGGTATCTAAAATAGATCCACAGCACTGTTAACCTCTTGCTATTTCAGGGAGGAATTTGTTTCCTTGTGTTACGGAACCTGGCCTGGATCACCTGGCAGAAGAACCAAGAGGCGCTTGGAGATCTTGGAAGTGAGGAGGTTTATTTCACACCGGTGGGCTCAAAGGAGATTACTCTCCAGAGGTCTGAGCCCCGAGCGTAAGCAGAGGGAATTTCCCTATCAGTCTCCTGTCGGCCATCTTATAACAGATTTTCCCCTGTCACTTGCACTTTCCAAGTTATGGAGAACGCTTCTATGCCTTGCCTCATGGCCCACTTCCTGCAAGGTAGCACCTACCTGTCTCTCCCCATCCTGCTCCAGTCAGAGCAATTACTTCTTTGTGTCTCCAGCTCCACTTGCATCCTTCTTACCACACACCCTCCTGATTATATCCTGTTTATCAGATAATCTAGAATCATCTCACATCTCAGGATCCTTAACTAGGGCACATTTGCAAACTCTGTTTTAACATAGACTGTAACCCTCACAGGTTAGAGGGATGAGGACGTAGCTATCCTTTGGGGGGGGGGGGGCTTTCAGCCTACTGCCACTACAATACCTTCTATTAATGAGTACATTATTATACCTTCCTTTCTGGTCTACATCACTTTTCTTTCCTTATTTCATTGGCTATAGCTTACAGTATGTTGACTAGCGGTTGGAACAGAGGACTTCCTGGCCTTATCCCCAGTCTTTGGGGGAATTGTTTGATCTTTCACCATTAAGACTGATGTTTGCTGTACAGTAAGGTTTTGTAGCTATTCTTTATTGAGTTGAGGAAGTTTCCCTCAGTAGGTCAAGTTCCTTTTATATTTTGAATATTAACATGCTATCAGATACATAGTTTGCAAATATTTTCTCCCATTGCATAGATTGTCTTTTCACTCATCATGGCTTCTTCTGCTGTGCAGAAAGAAGTTTGTACGTTGTAGTTTGATGTGGTTACACCTGTCCATTTTAGCTTTGTTCCCTCCCACCTCCCCATGTTGTTGGGGTCAAACTCAGAAATCATTCCACAGGTCAATGTCAAGTAGCCTTTCCTCTGCTTTCTTCCAGGTTTCAGGTTTTACACTTAATTCTTGACATAGTTTTAATTGATGTTTATGTGTGATGTAAGATAGAAGTCCCCTTTGGACTTCTGCGTATGGAGGGACACTCAATTTTCCAGGCACTGTTTGTTAAAGAGACTATTCGTTTCCCCCATGTGTGCGTGGGCATCCTTGTTGGCACATCAGTTGACTGTAAATACATGAGATACTTTTCTTCCCTCTGAAATAGTCTCGAAGGGAATTTAGCTCTCTCGTGCTTCCCCTTTGCCTCATCACATTCTTCCTCAGAAC
>PJEM01015967.1:0-27774 GCA_004023845.1 Helogale parvula | reverse complement strand
GCTATTTAAATGGTTTTCTTGTCGTTTCTATCTAAACATTTTCTTAGATCATCTCTGAATAGCTGACCCAGAGGCCAGTCCTGCCAAGGCAGTGAGTTTTCCGTGACTTTTATACTCAATAATTAGATGGGACCGATTCATTGTCATCTGAATAGACACCATACAGATGATTCCCTGTGATCCAGGGATTAAAAACTAGCATAATGGATTGCATGTTCCTCAAACTGTGCCCTATAACTATTTCTTCCAGCTGTATCTTTGAAACAGGCTTAGAGGGAACAATGCAGTGTCCTATTCTATGGGTAAAACATCCTCACTTGATGGTCTCATTTTGACTCAGTTTGTGTAGTCTATCTGTTCCCGCCACTCGCATGGATCTGTTCTGGTTGAAGTTGGCAGTAGCCTAAAGATTTTCAAACCCAGTGGGTATTTTCTAGTCCATGCTTTACTGAATGTGTTGCATATGACAGTATATAGTATAATATAGATTATGATATAATCTAGGTTGGTCATTTTTTAATTATTTTAGACCACCCCCCAAATCCTCCAAGAGATCGCCATTGATTTCATGCAAATATCCAGCATTGCTTGTGTGTGTGAGCCTGGTTACAGCATGCTGTGGGCTCAGCCCCACTTCGCAGTCTATGGGAGTTGAATTGTCTTCACAGAGATAATGTGTAATCTTTTTTAGCTTTTATATTTGAAAAGTTTATTTATTTTGAGAGGGAGAAAAGAGAATGAGTGGGGGAGGGGGCACAGAGAGGGAGAGAGAATCCCAAGCAGGCTCAGCGCTGCCAGCACAGAGCCTGATGTGTGGCTTGATTCCACGAACCAGGAGATCATGACCTGAGCCAAGATCAAGAGCTGGATGCTCCACCAGCTGAGCAACCCAGGCGCCCCGGTAATTTAATCTTTAATAAAGTTAAAACATCCCTCCAATCACAATTATTTTGTGTTTACTCCCATGAGGACATCATTGATTGGATTTTGACCTCACTTGGTTATATCTGCAAAGTTCTATTTCTAAATAAGGTTACATTTGCAAGTACCAGGGCATAAGATGATGGGAAAAAGAATTATATATATATTGTTTTCTGCTCCTACTTCCTGGCACAGAACTCCTCTAGCGCTTAGAATTTTGGGGTGCCTGGGCTGCTCAGTCGGTTAAGCGGTCGACTTCAGCTCGATCATGATCTCACAGTTTGGGGGTTTGAGTCCCACGTCAGGTTCTGTACTGACAGCTCAGAGCCTGGAGCCTGCTTTGGATTCTGTCTCCCTCTCTCTGACTGCCCCCACTCACGCTCTGTGTCTCTCTCTCTCAAAAATAAAATAAAAATGAACATAAAAAAAAGAATTTTATGGCTGACTGTGGTATCTTTTCTTGTAATGAGTGACTCTTGGTGGGCTCCTGGAGGGGACACAGTCACCAGAAAGACTCGGCCATGATTAGAAGCCTGAAATTTTCAGCCCACCCCTATTCTCCGGAGAGGAGATGGGGCTAAACACGGAGTTAATGATTCATCATACCTAGATGACGAAGCCTCCGTGAAAAGTCCCAATAGCATGGGCTTCAGAGACCTTGCAGGGTGGTGAGCAGATGGAGATGCTGGGAGAGTGGTGGCCCCAGGAAGGACGCGGAAGTCCCGTGCTCTTCTCACGCACAGCTCTGCCAGTAGGGTGCTCGTCCTAACCCTTTGTTATATTTTTTAATAATAAGCTGATGAAGAGCAAGGACACTCTTCCTGGGTTTTGTGAGCCCCTCTAACAAATTCATCAGACTCTAGAAGGGGGTCGTAGGACCTCTGACTTGTAGCTGACGGGTCAACACAGATGACAACCCGTGCTTGTGATTGGTATGGTGGGGGGCGGGGGTAAGTCTTGTGGGACTGAGCCCTTAACCTGTGGGATCTGACACCGTCTCCAAGTAAATAGGGTCGGAATTGAGTTAAAACGTAGGACACGTGGCTCATGTCAGAATTGCTTGGTGTGGGAAGCATCCGCACCGCTGGTGTGGCTGTCGCGCGAGAGTCCAGGAGAGACACAGGAGGACGGAGAGTCTCTGCACTTGGAGGTTAAGACTTCAACTCAACCCACAAACATCCTGCTTGATTGTGTTCTCAAATGTGTGACGACGAAAACAATGTAAATAAGAGTTTCATGATTAAAAGCAAAAAAAAAAAAAAAAAAAAGAATTAGTTGTATACACTAGGCGAGTGTTCAGATGACATTTCAAGTTTACCTATAAGCATCTAGAGGCGCCTGGGTGGCTCAGTCGGCTGAGTGTCTGACTTCAGCTCAGGTCATGATCTCACGGTTCGTGAGTTCAAGCCCCACGTTGGGCTCTGGGCTGACAGTGAGGAGCCTGCTTGGGATTCTTGCTCTCTCCTCTCTCTCTGCCCCTCCCCACTTGCGCTTTCTCTCACTCTCAAACTAGATAAACTTAAAAAAATAAGCATTTATAACTGTGCTCTCCATTATTTGTCATACCAACAACTTCAGTTACTTACTTAAACAATGTAAACATTTTGTGGGATTTTAATATTAAAATCCAACTGGAAATAAGCAGAAAACAAAAATCTGTGCTGGAAAAATATAATGTCTTGAATAGCCTAACTTTTGCTTGAGGACTATCTTTTTGATTTTTTTCTTATAATTGGGGAATTGCAGATTATAATTAGTGATAGCCCCCAGGAAATATGGCAATAGATCTAAAAAAGAGCATATGATGAGAATTTTTTTTATTGAGG
This sequence comes from Helogale parvula, assembly GCA_004023845.1. Classification (NCBI taxonomy): domain Eukaryota; kingdom Metazoa; phylum Chordata; class Mammalia; order Carnivora; family Herpestidae; genus Helogale; species Helogale parvula. The sequence goes on along the minus strand of PJEM01015967.1, from coordinate 25,027 downwards.
TCTCAATTTCTATTGAGCCTAGTGATGGCCAAGTTGGAAGACAAGATTTTTCAGAAGAAGATGTTCTATCCTGTTATATTAAACTTCTTTCTTTTCTTATAATACGGACTTTAGAATTAGCAATTTGACCCTGATAGGAGCCATGTTGGAAAGCTTAATGGATTTGAAACACATGAAATAGTTCCCGTTTAATTTTAACTCTAACCTAGAATTTTAAGAACCAAATTTAGGAGTAAGGAGTCCACTGCATAATTTTTTTCTCTCTATCCCAATAACCATTTCTATTTCTATAGTTGTACTGATAACTTTTCTTCCATAGTCAGTTTTTTAGAGAGAGAGAGAAAGCAAGTGAGCACGAGCAGGGGAAGGAAAGAGGGAGAAGATCGAGAAACCCAGTAATAGACTGGTGACAGCAAGGACACTTGTCCTGGGTTTTGTGAGCTGCTCTAGTAAATTCCTCAAACTCTAGAAGGGGGTCATAGAACCACACTGGGCGTGGAGCCTGACACAGGGCTCAATGTCACAATCGTAAGATCTGAGCCAAAAATCAAGAGTCGAACATTTAACCGACTTGCCCCAATTCTGTACTCATTTTAAGACTTACTTCAGTTGTATTTTCAGCTTATATATAACTTAACCTATAAAACTATAAGGTGTCTTATTTGTGAAAGGTAAGCCATATGTATATGTACACACACACACACACACACAATTTTCTTAGAGTTGAACACATAAGGAACAAGATGAGGAGGGGCCACATCTGGGGATTACACAACTTAGCTCTGTGACAGCAGAAAGACGTGGGAATGACCCCTCCTGTGGAGCGAGGCCAACCCTAAAACAGACTTGCTAGACCCCGCCTATCCCACCTGGCTGAGCAAAGCAACATTGCTTCCAATGGTGACAGGAACAGAGTCAGGGAAGTATAATTAGATTTCCGACCCAAGGCCTGAAAGGATCCAGCATTACACACCCTTGTTAGCATATACTAGAAGACTTAGCATTTATTGGTTAAAGCAAACAGGAAATCAACTTATTTCAAATAACACCACAAGTAACAGACTCTCCATGTCCTGAATCTAACTAGAATTGTTGTGATTCGTCCATTTCTTTTTGGTTCTCTAGATACATTTAAGCCCAGTGCTGACTACTCAGAGAGACTCAATGTTCCAGAGTTATATTCGATTTGACTAGAGGTAGAAGCCATTACCCACCCACCCCCGACCAGTGACTGTCTACTCTAAACTTTTTAGCCTTTAAATCCTGATCATCTGGGGCACCTGGGTGGCTCGGTCTGTTAAGCATCCAGTTTCAGCTCCGATCATGATCTCACAGTCTATGACTGAGAAATTTTAAATTGGGGTCAGCTTTTCCTTTTCCATGGTCCACTGGCAAAGTTTCTTCCTTTTTGGTAGTTCTCATTCCAAAGAGAGGGCTTCCCCCCGCCCCACCCTTGCTTATGCTTAGATTCAGGTCAGATCATCTCCCTACAAAAGTTTACATCTTTAGAGAGCCTGTCTCCATAGAAATAGGTTTTTTATTCATCCGGTGAAAATAGATTACGAACAAGCAAAAAACCAATATTTTTTTCGCTCCATCCTTCCAGCCATCTCCTAGCCTACTTCTCGTGGTAGGAGCAGCCCTTCTATAATTAAGTTTCTGGTAAACATGTTTAGCCATTTCTACTCAAAAAAAAAAAAATCCAGTCAATGCCATATATAAAGTACATTTCCAATCCCATCTCCATTTCTTCAACATACACGTATTTCTATTTCTCAACTATTTCACACAGAACTGGGCTTGGACTACGAACCTTTCCCCATTGGCCTCTTTTTGCTAGAATTGGGAATTGAACCCAAAAGGTAAGTGCCTTTTGAAATGCCGCTCTGCCGCTTGTGGCTCTTTAGGGTTTGTCTTTTTCATGAGTTTTCTGATGTCGGTTAAGTTTCGAGTTTAAACTGAAAGCTTTTCCACACTGGTCACATACAAAAGGTTTCTCTCCAGTATGGATTTTCTTGTGTTTGTTAAGGTTTGAATTATTGTTAAAAACCTTTTGACATTCACTACATTTATAGAGTTTCTCTTTGGTGTGAGTGTTTTTATGTCGGTTCAGGTCTGAGCAAAAGCGAAAGGTCTTCTGGCATTCGGGACACATAAAGGGCCGCTCTTCAGAATGCGTTTTCTGATGTTTAATAACGTTTGACTGAAATTTAAAGGTTTTGTCACAAACGTCGCACTTGTATGGCCTCTCTCCAGTGTGAGTTCTTTGATGTTGAGTTAGGTCCGAGAAACGCACAAAAGTCTTTTTACAGCTGCTACACATGTACTGTTTCTCTCCAGTATGAACGTGTTGATGACGTTGAAGGTCGATGAGCTGGGTGAAGGTCTTTTCACACTCGTCACATGAAAAGGACTTCTCTCCAGTATGAATTTTCTGATGTTTTTTAAGATTGGAGCTGCTTTTATAGGATTTCTCACACTCATTACATGTGTAGGGTCTCTCTCCTGTATGGACTCTCTGATGCAGGACAAACTGTGAGTATGGGCTGAAGTCCTTTTTGCAATAATTACACGTGTACTGTTGCTTTCTAACATGAGTTTTTTGGTGCTGCGTTCTTTCTGCGAAACTGTCAAAGGCCCTTTCACAAGACTTACAGGCAAAGCGTTTCTTTTGAGGAGGAGGTTTTTGATGGAGAATCAAGTCCGGTCTCTTGCCGGCGTGGAGCCTCTGGTGTATGTTAAAGGAGGAGAGAAACCAGAAGGCCTGCTGGCACTCGCCGCACCTGTAGGACTTCTGCCCATCATGCGCATTCTGGTGCTGAATAAACTTTGAAGCCCCAGTAAAGGTTTTGCCACACTGGTTACACTCCAAGTGTTTATCCAGAATGTGGATTCTTTGAAGTGTTGTAAATGAGGAGTGATGTCTAAAGGCCTTTGGGCTTTGGCCCTGTTCGTGGGCTCTCTGTATGGTGTGAATCCTCCGATGTCCGGTGAGATGGGAGATGTGGCTGAAAGCCATTCCGCAGTCCTCGCACTCGCAAGGCTGGACGGAAGTACAAGACTTTTGATATTTCGCGTGGTGAGAGCTTGGTCTGATGCTCGCAGATTCACTGAGGGCCTGACAACTCCCCAGTGCCGGCTGACAGGCTGTTAGGAACACAGTAGGAGGGAAGCAAAATTAAATTCGGGCGCGGCCACAAACATCAAGATCATTAGGATGTGGGGGATGGGGGAGGGAATGTCCCAGTGACTGGGGACTTCTGAGGCTGGAGGAGGGAGAGACCTGGTCTCCAAGCTTGAGAATAATTTGAGCAGTCAACATGCGGCCCATGAATAATTAATATTTGTGACTGTAAAAAAAAAAAGTGAGTAGTTAAAATTTTAAATACCAACTCAGAAAAGCTTAAAGAATCTAGAAAGAATCACATGAAATTCTAGCAGGGATTAAAGGTTTATTTTCATTAAGATCCTTTAAAATAGCTCTGCTACATAGATGCAGCGATTTGTAAAAGGAATTATAGGCTAAATATTTTCCTTTAAACAATAAAATTGGGCATCTTTATGAGTAGACAAATCTGGCTTATTAATTTTACTGATATATGACATATATTTTATATACTTTACTGTAGGACAGAGTCAATACTGATTGGGTCAATGCTCTACCTGGATATTGGAGTCGTGTTTTTGTTACCTCAAAGAACACCAAGAACGTCTTCTATATCCATCTTTGTCAATTTTTTCTTTTGAGATGAATTCTAGGCATAGATCCTTCAAAAGGAGAGGGAGTCCCAAATTCTGATCTATACACACACGACAGTCAAGTTTCATAATGTACAAGCACATCACTTTCTAGTACTTTGATACCCCGCTCTGTCAAACTCACCTTTTTATGGTCAAACTGTGGGGTTAGTTCTAACTTTTTTTTGGTAATAAAGAAATCTAAATTAAAATTGGTTAATTGCTAGGAAAAAAACATTTTGAGCATTGCTACAGAACATGGGAAGTATTATGTATAAGATTAATAAGTTGAAAAAAGTCACCATTGCTATGACGGAAAACTAGCATTCACTTCTGTTATCGTCCTCCTTCTAGATCTTAGGAGGCTACTGAAGTGATTGAAAATGGATGGGAACAGATGAATAGTTTAAAACAGATGAGAGTAATATTTTCTAAAAGATAAAGGTTATTATAACCTAAGACGGGATCAGGTGATAATTAAAAAGAACAAACTAGAAATAATTGGTTTGGAAGGTATAATGTTGAAATAAACTTCAACTGCATAATTTTGCTATAAATGTGAACTATGAAGACAAAGCAGGAACATGGAGATTCTGGTTGGAGAACTTGAGGAAAGGGGGCTGAAGAAGTGGAATTAGAACTCAGAAGCTGAAATAAAGGATTAAAAAAATAAGTATCACCATCCATTAATAGAAGACCTTGAGGTGGGGGGTGGGGGAGAGAGTTGAGAAGATTTACCAACTTCACATGGCTGACTACATGGGCAGCTAGAAGAGAGGAGAAAGAAGGAAAGACCAGGAAAAAAAATATTTGGGGAAATAATGACCAAACACTTTCCAAACACAATGAAAACTATAAACCCACACATTCAAGAAGCCTTGCAGTTCCAAGCACAAGAAACTTGGAGAGAATTGTATCACGACATGCGGATCAAACTGTTCAAGATGAGCAATAAAGAGAAAACCACCTTAAAAAAAAAAAAAGAATAAAAAAGACGTTCTGCACATTGAACCAAGATCAGGATAATGGAGGACATCAGATTTCCCACTGGAAACACTGCAAGCAAAACAATAAAAAGAAAGGGAGTAGAGCAAAAATTTTAGTATCCTGAAAATAAACAAACAAAACACCCTACCAAACAGAATTCTTATGCCCAGCAAAAGCTTTTAAAAATGAAGGCAGGGGAGCCTAGGTGGCTCAGTCAGTTAAGCGTCCCACTTCGGCTCAGGTCACGATCTCTCAGTCCATGGGTTCGAGCCCTGTATCGGGCTCTGTGCTGACAGCTCAGAGCCTGGAGCCTGCTTCAGACTCTATGTCTCCCTCTCTCTCTGCCTCTATCCTGCTTGCTCTCTGTCTTTCAAAATTAAACATTAAAAAAAAAAAAAGGCAAAAAGAGAAAAAAAAATTCAGAAATACAGAAGCTGAAAGAATTCATTTCCAGCAGAACTATACTACAAGCAAATGTAAAAGATTTAAATTTTTAAAAATTTTAAGGCAAAAGGAAAAGGCTACCAGGTGGAAATTTATCTCTTTACAAAGGAGCAAAGAACATCAAAAATTGTAACAGCATGGTAAATACGTAAGTTTTTAAAAACCATCCTGTAAAGCTCTTGGGGTGCCTGGGTGGCTCAGTCAGTTAAGCATCCAACTTCGGCTCCCTGCAAAATCCCTCAATATTTTCAAACTAAGTAATATACTTAGCAATAGACTTCTAATTATGTAAACGAGAAATGAAAAGAAAAAGTATTTTAACCGAAGGAAAATGAAGATACAATGTGTAAGAATTTGAACCGCCACTAAAGCAGTGTTAGGGTAAAATTCATAGCACCAAGTGCCTATATGAGGAAGAAGAAAGGCCTCAAATCAAGGACTTCAGCTTCCACTTTAAGAAAAATTTTAAAAGAGCGAATTAAACCAAAGTAAGCAGAAAAAAAAGGAAATAAAAATCAAAGAAATCAATAACCTAGAAAATAAGAAACCGATACAGACAAAAACAGACAAAAAGATGATCGAGACATTTGATAAACCTAGCCAGACCAATCAGGGGGGAAAAAAAGACACAAATTATCAAAACCAGGAATAAACGTGGTGGCCTAACTACAGATTCTACAGCCATAAAAAGGGTAGTAAGGGAAGAGGGGGCTGGGTGATAGGACACCCATAGGTAATAACACCAGGGGCACCTGGGTGGCTCAGTTCGTTAAGCGTCTGGACTTTGGCTCAGGTCATGATCTCATGGCTCGTTAGTTTGAGCCCCGCATCCAGCTCTGTGCAGACAGCTCAGAGCCTGGGGCCTGCTTTAGATTCTCTGTCTCCGGGGCACCTGGGTGGCTCAGTTGGTTAAGCTTCCAACTTTGGCTCAGGCCATGATCTCATGGTTCATGGGTTTGAGCCCCGCATCGGGCTCTGTGCTGACAGCTCAGAGCCTGGAGCCTGTCTTCGGATTCTGTGTCTCCCTCTCTCTCTCTGACCCTCCCCTGCTCATGCTGTCTCTCTCTCAAAAATAAATAAAAACATTAAAAATTAAAAAAAAAAAGATTCTCTGTCTCCTTCTGTCCCTCCCCTGCTTGTGCTCTCTCAAAAGTAAATAAACATTTTAAAAAATTAACCCTATATTGCACTACAGAATAAGACATGTATGTATGTCATACATAGATACACGTATGTGCACGTATATATACATACACTACATGCAGACACATGACATGTAAAGATCTCAGAAGTAGAGATAAATGGGAAGATAAAAGAAGACACTTTTCACAGCATGCCATGTAAGTTAAAATGCATTCGTATATGAAGCAATATTTTATATCTGATATGTGCTTAGTTAACATAGGAAACACATCGGACTGGCTGCGGGCAGAGAGAATGAGATCATGGACTACAGAGGAAGGGAATATAAAATAATGAGGGATTCTCGAATCAAATGACAGGGATCATTAGCTATACACTGAACAATCTGACAATTCTGTGCCTGACCGCCGGCCTGCCCACCGCCTCATTGCCAGCCATGCAGTCTAAACTGTCATAACCAAATAGGGGTGTGTGCACACGCATGTGCGTGCGTGCAAGTGGTGAAAGCAAACAGGTTTGTTTTCTAAAACCACAAGTCCATGAAGAGAAGAGGAGAAAATACTATAGTGAGTCTCAAAGTGACTACAACCTGATAGAGAGGTATGCAGCAGTGGGCCAAGAGTGAAAAGGTAAGAAGAAAGGCAAAAACTAATGGACTAATGAGGAAGCCCAGAGAGGACCCCTCTGCTTAGATGAGCGAGCTCGGTGTGGCAGAGGCGCTGGGGCCAGTCAGGAAGCTTTTCAAGAACAAGAAGCCCTGTGCTACTTGGAATTCTTGTGAACAATCTGTCTCATAAACTCTTTGAGCTTCTTCCTGGGTTCCACCCTTTCTTCCCAAAATGCCTATTACAGCTTATATGCATTTTGGGATTTTATTCCACCCCTCAGATCGAATAATGTCCCAAGCCCAATGTCCCATCATCTGTCCCAGCTTTTAACTTTCTGTTCCCTGGACTTTCAGGAGTCGGGCAGCCTTCTGTATCGTGCCCTGCTGCTTAAACACATTTCTCTGGAATCCCTAGTGACCTTGTATTACTAGGGATTTCTACTGTCTGTTGGTGATGGAGGTGTCCTCACTCTCCATTAGATGTGAATTTGATTGTTTTTCTGGGGATGGTGCATCTGATGAACATATTAGCTTAATCTAGAGATTTTTTTTTAATCCCTCTCCAACTTTCTTGGAAAGAAAAGAAGCCTTTTCATGACACTTTTCTGAGCTAAGGCATTCATTCATTCTAATCACTGATCAATTATTGGACCAGTACATCTATTCATACTTCTAGCTCTTCATGTGGTAATTTTAGCCTCAGGATTTTACCAGCATGTCATTTAGTGTCCAGAGACTAGAGGTAGAACAAAAGGAGTCCAGGGGGAGTAACAGACATGGAGGGGAAAATAAGAGTTGTTTGGAAGCCTGTGGGGAAGCACCCCTCCGATCACTTCAGGGGTCCAGGTGACTCCTGACCAGTTGGGATGGGAGCTCCAACAGCTTCCACCTGCTTGGGGCTTGTCCGTTACCTGGGCACGGAGCACCGGTCACTTCTCTCTCTACCATTAAAGGGTCCTTCCCTTGTTTCAAAGAGGAGATCACTTCTGCCTTGTAAGTCCAGTGTCCTAAGAGAAACAAATGACCTTGCTCATACTGTGGTCATTACAGAATTTAGACCCACACTTCTGGTAATAATGAATCTCCTCACCACCTTAAGAATCTCCCAGCAACCTCTAAAGTATTCTTGTCATTCTTTTGTTTAAAAAACAAAAAGGACCAACCAGGGGTGACTGAGTGGCTCAGTCAGTTATGCGTCCAACTTCAGCTCAGGTCATGATCTCGCCATTTGGGAATTTGAGCCCCGCATGGGGCTGTCTGCTGTCAACACAGGGGCTGCTTCAGGTCTCCTGTCCTTCCCCCCCCCCTCAAAAATAAACATTAAAAAACCAAAAAGGACCATCTACATTTTCACAGTTCCCCAGTGGTTTCTGAGGCTCACAGTAGCCCCAGAAGACGGTTTTTAAGGCAAGAGGATAGTTTGGGAGATGGTGGAGATATGAGGCTTGGGTCATCACAAGATGAAAATGTCCTTTCCTAGCATCACACAGCTCCAGTCCTTTGCTGAAGGGCTTCAAGTTGGAATTCAGTCAAGCATTCTCAGGGGCTTTGCAGATTACTCACGAAGGAGCAAAAATTCTACCTCGGGCAGTTTAAACCAGCAGGAGAGATCTCCTTACCCACAGACACGAGGTAATCACAGTTGTCCAGTATCACATCCGTATACAATTGTCTCTCTTCAGGGCTCAGAGAAGCCCACTGGTCCGGAGAAAAGATCACAGCCACATCTCTAAGTTTCACGGACTCCTGAAATAACAGTTTATACTTTCTATGCATGCAAGCATCCCTGTGGCTCTTGGTAGATAGTTTTCAAGTGGGCACAAGAGGGAGACGGACAGTATAGAAGGATAGGGAAGGGGACACCTGGGTGGCTCAGTCAGTTAAGCATCTAACTCTGGATTTCAGCTCACGTCGTGATCCCAGGGTTTGTGAGATTGAGCCCCACATCAGGCTCTGCGCTGACAGCATGGAGCCTGCTTGGGATTCTCTCTCTCTCTCTCTCTCTCTCTCTCTCTCTCTCTCTCTCTCTCTCCCTCTCTGTCTGCCCCTCCCCCACTCATGCTCCCTCTCTCTGTCAAAATAAACATTAAAAAAGTAAAAAGGATAGGTAAGAATTTGTGTCCAAAAGCTATGATGGAGAGCAGAAACTTTAAGAAATATACTCTGCCCTTGTAGAGTTTGGGGAGGCAAAATGACCCATCCTCATGAAAAAGGAACAGCTAAGAAATATCTTTGGTGTATGTGCTAGAGTCTCAAGCCTGCCAGATTGCCAACTGGCACTTACAGCATTGACTTTTTTAGTTCTTGGGCTAGAACTACCCCCTCAGCCATCCTGGGTCTCCAGCTCACCGACTACAGATCTGGGGACTTCTCAGCCTTCATAATCACATGAGTCCTTATAAGTCCTATATATCTCCTGTTGGAGATCCTGATGAATACAATCACTTGTTAAATGCCATGCAGTGTAGATTGATAAAGATTACAATTATAGGAGCTGAGGCATCATGGGATACCTGCAAAAATGAAACAAATTTGTCCTTTGAGTGAGCAGACGCCTTTGGTTCCAGACATGATGGAGTAGCTGCTGGGAGTTGTCCTCTCACCGTGAGAAAATTAAAAAGCTAGATAAACAAGATGTTATTTTTACACGCTAGAAAGTGACTGATCCAAGGCTGTGACCTTTGACAGAAGAAAAGCATGTGATCCTGGCATTCTCTTGAGTGGCATTGCTAGAGCCACAGTGTGGGAACACAGAGCCCACGCCGGGGTCTTGCTGGATGGTGGGAGAGGATATCAGAGTTTGGAGCATCCTTCCGACACAGCTGGGGTGTGGAGGGCAGAGCCCTAAACACCTATATGAAAATTTCCTTTGGGCCCTTGGCAGACATTGGAAATATGCCCAGACAGGGCCAGACTTGTGAGAACAGCTCTTGGGATACAGAGCCTGACAGAAGTTCTGGAGGTCACTAAGTAATCCTATTTTCTGGGGTAAGAATGTACAATTCCAGACTATTCCAGTGTCCAGGGAACACAGGGTGATCGAGAATTTAATAGAGGTCATACGCCTAGAGGTTTTTTTTTAAGCTTATTTATTTATGTAGCTCTCAGAGAGATCTCAAGTGAGGGAGGGGCAGAGAGAGAAAGGAAAACAGAGAATCCCAAGCAGGTTCTGTGCTGTCAGCCCAGAGCCCAATGTGGGGCTTGAATTCATGAAACCATGAGATCATGACCTAAGCCAAAACCTAGAGCTCGACACTTAACTGACTGAGCCACCCAGGCACCCCCTAGATTTCTATACCCAGTAAAGATATCCTTCAGAAACAATATCCTTCAAAAACAAAGGCAGGTATAAACTTAACAATTTGGATCTGAAAAGCTGAATCATCAGTAACCACAAGGCGAAAGGAAACTTCTCTCCCGGAAGAAATGTTTTGATAATTTTTTGTATCTGCCTGTTATGGATTCCTAACGGTTCCCCCAAAAAAGTTACATTGAAGTCCTAATCCCCAGTACCTTGGAATGTGACCTGACTTGAAGATAGGGCTCTTATAGAAGAAATCAAGTTAAAATGAGATTAGGGTGGACCTTACTCCAGTACAGCTTAGAAAAGGGAAATTTGGACTCAGAGACAGACAGTCACAGGGGACGGTGCATGAGGAGACACAGCGCGAATACAATATAAAGATAAAAGTGGAGATTGGGGGCCATGTGTGATTGGCGCCAAGCCAAGGAGCACCCAAGATCACCATAAAACCAGCAGAAGCAGGGGTTGAGGCCTGGAATGGATTCTCACAGCCGCAAGCAGCAAAATGATTTAGGCCCTGTAAATTTGCATTTTAGGAAGGAAATCAGAAGAAAGCAATTCACCTGTGATATAACCTTGAGAAATGAAAGAGCCATTTTTCTCTTCCTCCTCCTCCTCTTCTCAGGAGAAAGCAGCCTCCCAGGAAGTCACACCTTCAAGTTGAGGGCAGAAGCACGTGAAACCAGGCACCCCAACCCTCATCCCTCCCCAAATCACTACCAACTCAACCACACAGAGGAAACCAGAAATCCCCAACAGCCTCCCAACCTTGACATGCAGGCTCCCTTCTCCTGAGCCCGACAAGGAGCCCACACGCGATGCTGCAGCAGCTGCAATTTGGGGTCTGTGGGGCCTCCCCCCATGTTCCCAAGTGCGTGGCTCTGCGTTCCAGATCTACCCGGAACAAAGTTCCCTCCGTGTCCCAGTGGGTCAGTGCACGAACTCACCCTCTCAGAGAGGTCAGCTCCATGGCCAACAAGCCCGGCACGCACCTGAGCTACTTATGTAGAACCCAGGCCATCGCGCCCAGAAGCTTCTCATTTACCCATCAAGGCCAGTAACTGCCCGCAGGCTTCTCAGCCCTAATGCTCCTGACTACAGAGTGAATACGAAATCGCAGGGAAGGCAGGAGTGTCTGGTCAAGGTTTGGGCTGAAAATTCCCAAGCGCTCTTTATTCGTGCCTACTGTGTACCCCAGTCATGATGCCATATAACACGTGTGTGTGTGGGCTTGTGACACACCTCCCCCTTGAATCTCTGAGTTGGGAGGATCTCACCTGGTGCCCCCTCCCTATATGAAGCAGCTGCACGGAGGAGGAGAAGCAGTTTGGTGCGTTCAGCGGGTGATGGTGTAAAATAGCACCTCCTCTCTCCCTTGGCCCATCAGTGACTTAGGGGAACGCAGGATGTGCTGATTGCCCCAGCAGAGGTTGTGAATGATGGAAGGGTATGGCGGGCAGAATAATCACACCACCAGCCCCCCAAGAGGACCACATTCTAATTCCCAAAACCTGTGAACATGTTGCCTTACATGGCAAAAGGGACATCGCAGGTGTGATTAAGTTAAGGCTCCTGAGATGGGGAGAGTATCCAGATGGACCTGATATAATCAGAAGCGCCCTTATACTAAGGAGACAGAGGTATCATGTGATGAAAGAGGGCCAAGAGTTAAGGAAGGGTAAGCACCCTCTGGATCCTAGAAGAGCTGGGGAAATGGGTCCTCCCTAGAGCCTCCAGAAGGAATGCAATCTTGTCAGCACCTTGATTTTAGCCCCATGAGACCCATTTTGGACTCCTGGCCTCCAGAACTGTAAGGTAATCGATTTGTGTTGTGTTGAGCCGTGCTCTGTGTTTGTGAGACTTTGCTAGAGCAGCCGTGGAAACTGATGCAGGGGCCAGAGGCCAGAGGCCCAGGGTGGGATGAGTGGGCACGGAGGGCAGATGGCTGGAGCAGAGGCCACGGAAGAGCATGCCAGGTCAGATGCTCACTCCCCCTCCCCCCAAGGCCAGGGTGACCACATGCAGCAGTAGGACAGTAGCCCAAGCAGGGTAAGGTGCCCCACACAGAAGCCACCTGGGCCCAGGGGACAGCACAAGACCCGAGACACAGCCCCCTGTTCCTTTGCCTCTCATTTAGCCTTCATGCAGGGGAACATTTACCTCCGAGGCAAAACAGGAGGACAGGGAGAGAGAACGTACGTGAAATTTGAAATCAGAGAACTTAATTTCTTGATTGACGATTTCAGAAGACCCTGTGTTAAACATGATGATGTGAGATTACCTTAGAGTAGTATGAATCCAGAAGAGGTGTTTTATCGTCATTTGTGGCTGGGCAAGTGCTGGATTATCCAGAAAGTAAAGGTGGTGACATTTTTGCACAAATGATGGGTGTTTTCACGGACTGCTGGGAGATCCTGAGAACTTGTCAGGGGCCTCATAAGCATTTCCATGCTCACGATCTCATTTACCGATGGAGACGTCCTGTACGGAAATTTATCCTATTAGTATTTTCGCGATGAGGGAAGAGAGGATTTTGAGAAAGAGGCAATTTGCTCAGGCCTCCTAGCAGTGAGGAGCCCCCTGGGCTCCAGCCTCCTAGCTGCCTGACTCCGGAGGACTAGGCTCTTCGGCACGACCCTCCGGGGCATGATCCTGAGCAGAGTCCAGATGCCTGACTTTGCACTTGGCCACAGTTTACTCAGCAGGCTGTGAAGCAATCCCTTCTACCCCCTTCTCTCTCCCACTTCATGCTCCTGAGTTTTGGGTTTTGTGTTTTTTTTTTTTATTATTATTCTCTTGTCCTCGGCTTTGCTCATAGGCCAGGTGCTATAACTTTTATGTCTTTTCCATACAAAGCCTTCAGCTCCGGGGTCCAGCACTTCATATCCTGTACTAGCATGAATTATTTTGTTTCAGCATCTTGAAATCTCGTTGGTGTAGGTACGATTGTTCTCCTATTAATTATTATAAAAAGGCAAACATTATTTCTCTAAGATCACATGGCCAGACAATTGTGGTCCTGAAGGGGCATGTCCCAGAGTTGTTTGAATCCAGGGCTGGAGGGCTTGACAGTTACCACAAAATGCTCTGTGATAAATCTAGAAAGGTAAAACCTGATTTGAGCTTCTTGATATTAACAAGTTTTAGGGGCTTGATTAGGTACTTTGATATGCCTCTGTTTTCTCATCTTTAAAATAAAGGCATTGGGCTCTTTCACAATTTATCATAAGGATGATGCAAACATATCTGTGATTCTGCAGGTGTAACTAAGACTGCAGGGAAAAAACTTTCTTTTGGGTCTGACATTTTTCGAGATTTTTGAGATCATTGTAGATTCACATATGATTGTAAGAAATAATAGATTCCATCTGCCATTTACCTGGTTTGCCCCGGTGGCAACATCTTGTAAAATAATAGTTTAGTATCAAAACCAGGATATTAACATTGATAAAATTCTCCATTCTTTTTCAGACTCCCCCAGTGTGCTTGTGTGTGTCTGTACAATGTTATTACAGTGCAGGGTCGTGTATCTGCCACCGCAGTCATGTTCTAGACATTTCCACCACCTCCAGGATTTCTGGGATTGCCTTTTATAACCACACCCACTTCTGTCCAACCCCTTCCCAAACCCAGGAACCATTAATATCCACTGCCAAAATTTTGTAATTTAGAACATGCTATATAAATGGAATCATTGAGGATATGACCTTTGGGATTGGCTCTTTTTTTTTTAACATTTATTTTTTTGAGAAACAGAGACAGAGCATGAGTTGGGGAGGAACAGAGAGAGAAAGAGACACAGAATCCAAAACAGGTTTTGGTGCTGTTCAGCCTACTTTTAAAAACTTAATGAAACATCATTCCCTCCTCTAAGATGTCCACTGCCATTAAGATCCTATTTGCGGGGCACCTGGGGGGCTTAGGAGGTTAAGCACCTGACTTCAGTTCAGTCATAATCTCATGGTTCGTGAGATCAAGCCCCGCCTCAGGCTCTGTGCTGACAGCTCGGAGCCTGGAGCCTGCTTCGGATTCTGTGTCTCCCTCCTGCTCTGCCCCTTCCCTGCTCACTCTGTCTCTCTCTGTCTCTCTCTCTCCCAAAAATGAATAAATGTTAAAAAAAAAAATTAAGTAGGTTCTCCAGTTTCTGAATGAAAGCCAAGAGCCCTCTGTTGCAAAAAAGTCAATATCCTCATTTTTCTCTAACTAATGATAATTCCATGAGGCCAAAGGACACAGATATTAATGTTTGTCAGCCCTAGCATTTTTATTTATATTAAAAATGTCAATACCCATCAGCAATTGTTCTTTAAGTTCTGGTTTCAAAATTAGAGAAAAAATTAATTAAGGGATTTTTTGTTTGTTTGTTTGTTTCTGCAGATAGGAATTCTTTTCAATCGTTTTTTATCCCAGAAATAGTTCCTATCACTCATTTATGTCTACTTGGATTGGGTGTCAAGTTTTCCACATGAAATCTTTTTATCATTTACCATATTGCCTCTATATCTAAAAAGTACTTATGGTCTAATTTATTATCTTCAATGAATAACCTAAATAAAGGATTTTCCTGATTACTTTCTTCTTAGCTTCCTACTTTCATTACAGGGAATATGATAAAGGCAATGCCTTGGCTTGTTTCCCATCCTAGGCTGACTCCTCTCACTTCTGTGGTGGATATTTCAAAGAACCATGGTCAAAGGAAGATAGAAAATACATCTGTAATCATATAATTCTCATTTCTTGCCAAGTATGTTCTTAAGTTTCATACGTGAATTTTATATTCTAACATTTTTCCAGTTAGTATGGATTCTGAAGAATAAGAGTTGAATATTCAGTATAGAAAGCTATTTAGCTACAGATAAGTTCTCTCTGTATGAATTGTGTGGTCTTTAGTAAAGATGCGGCTTTTAGGAATGGTTTCCCATGAGATTTCTGATGGTGAACAAGGTATGACCTTCTTTTAAAAGCTTTTTTTACACTGGATACAAATTAAGCGTTTCCCTCCTGAATGAGTTCTTTTATGACAGCTGAGATTCGATGCACTTCTGAAGGTCTTTTCACACTGGCTGCATCCATACGGCTTTTCTCCAGTATGAGTTCTTTCATGCTGGGTAAGATCATAGTTAGTGCTAAAATCATGTCCACACACTTGACAATAAAAAAAAAAATCACACTGGAGATACACTTTTTTTTGGAGTCTCTCTCCAGTGTGATTTTTTTTTTTTTAATGCCATTTCAGGGCTCCTTAACCAAAGATCTTTCCACATAGATTATGCTTGAAGGGTTTCTCTCCAGTATGAGTTCTCTGAGTTCTATTCGACTGTGAGTAAAACTTAAAGCATCTTTCACATTTGTCACATTTGTATATTGTTGGTTCAATAGGAGTTGTCCAGTGTTCAGTGAGCTTTGAAACTTTGTCAAAGTTACCTCCATATCCATTACGTTCAGAGAGCTGCCCTGGGGTATGAATTCTTTGATGTCATTTCAAGGTTACCTGTTGGCTCAATATTCATCACACAGAAGGGATTTGTCTCCAGTCTGAACTCTCTGATGTTCAATAAGGGGGGAACACAATGGAAGGACTTTGTGACACTCATCACATTTGTGTGGTTTGGTCCTGTCTGCTTTTTCTGCTATTGTATAAACTTTGAAGCTCCAATAAAAAGGATTTCCACAATCATTACATTTAAAGAAGTGGTTGAATGTATGGGTATTTCAGTGAGTAGAAAATGATGAATAATACCTTTAAAGGCCTTAGCGTTACATTATATTTGTGGTGTTTCTCTTTCTCTACTGTATGAGTTTTCCTATGTCAGCGAAGGGAGAGATAGGACTGAATGCCATCCCACGGCCCTCGCCCTCCTAGCTCTGCATTACAGCGCAAAGTCTTTGCTGCACGTTCAAGGGTGAGCTCTGCCTGAAGGCACTCATGGATTCATTAAATTCGGGACAAAAATCCAAAGTTGGTTGGCATGCGGATGGGGAGGCAATGAGGAGGAAAATAAGATTAGACTTTCACATCACAATAGAAGTCACAATGAGTGTGGGGGCTACAAGGATGCGGTATTTGCAGGTTAGGAAGTGGCAGTGTGTCAGGGGGAAGAATGAGGGTGTAGCTGTGCAATTTGAAGGCCTCGTTTTTTGGTTTTTTTTTTTTGAGAGACAGAGAGAGACAGCGTGAGCAGGGGAGGGTCAGAGAAAGAAGGAGACACAGAATCCAAAGCAGGCTCCAGGCTCCAAGCTGTCAGCACAGAGCCCGACGCGGGGCTCAAACCCACGAACCGTGAGATCATGACCTGAGCCAAAGCTGGACGCTTAACCAACTGAGCCACCCAGACGCCCCAAAGGTCTCATTTAAAAGCAGCAGTGGGGTGCCTGGGTGGCTCTGTTGGGTGTCCGACTCTTGATTTTGGCTAAGGTCATGATTCCACGGCCTTGGGATCAAGTCCCACATAAGGCTTTGCATCAAACATGGAGCCTGCTTGAGATTCTCTCTCTTGGCTCATCTTCCCCTCTCCCTCTCTTGCCCTCAAATTAAAAAAAAATAAAATAAAAGCAACACCAATATTTTTTAAGCAATAAAAAGGCACTGACCTTATTCTTTAAACTTAGTCTTTTTTTCTATAAGAATTACCTATTAAAAAGTTTACACTCAGAAATTTTATACTTAATAGATACAATGTTAATTGGATTTAACTCTCAAGTTGTTCTTTTAGCCACAGATTTTAATGAGTTTATATGTGACTAAATATAAATACAGTACATTGATTTTAATGTTACCTCAACACTAACAATGAGAGTGCCACACTAGATTTCCCATTGATTTTTTACATAGAATTTACATTGTGTCCATTTGTTACTATAAAGAGTGGTCCACTAACTTGTAGATAGGTCTTTATGGATTTAATCACCAGCATATTATGTTTAAAGTTCTAGAATCAGACTGTTTCAAAGAGGAATCTCCGTTGTATATACTTGCAAAGCACAAAACTCAAGGTCTGGTCAGTTTGCACTGAAACTCTAATGCGTATGGTTGCTTATCACACTTTCTACAAACCCAGGTTCTACCAATATTTTATATTTTTGCCAATCAGATATGAAGTTTTATCACCGATCTTTGTATTTGGCTTTATTCATTTGCTAGAAAATGGTTGGTTTTTGCTTCGTGAGATAAAACAAAATAAATTACAAAAAATACGAAGTAGCAAATATAAGACTCTCTGCCGCCGACAAAAAGTATAATTAAGCAGAACATCCCATCACCTGCCTGTATCCGAACTGTGGGAAATGCTTCTCTGATCTCCAAATGATGGCTAAGGCATCGTTAACATGAAGCAGGATCAGAAAGCGATTTTAAAAACAAAGTAGAACTATTGGGAATGAATACAGTAGACGCCGTAAAGAGAAGACTAACACAGGCAAGGACAAAATAGTAAAATGGGAAGTTTATGACGAATTTAGAAAAATCCAGATTGGATTTAAAAGAATATTAAAATTTAGACAAAACTAAAGAACTACTATTACTAAGGAGAAGCCTCAGAACAAAAGAAAAAAGTTTCATTTGCGGGAGAAAAGTAATCTAGAACCTCTGAATAGTCCCTCAGAAATAAGAGGAGTCTTGGTGGACAGGTTTGGACTCTTCCCTTCAACACCGTGAAAGTTTCATCTCGCTGCCTCTGCGCTCTGCTGTTTCTGAAAAGCCAGCTGCGAATCACACTGTTGTTTTCTTGTACGTGATCGGTCAGTTTTCTCTTGCCGATTTCAAGATTGTCTCCTTGTCTTTGGCTCTTAACAGTTTGATAATGATGGATATAGTTGCAGAATTCTCTATATTCCCTGTGTGGAGTTTGTTGACATTCTAGGATATGTAGGTTACTGTTTTTTCACCAAATTTGAGATCTTTCTGCCAATATTCAAATATTTTTTCTTTCTCTTTCTCTCTCTCTCTTCTCCTTCTAAGACTTCTACTATGCATATATTGGTACGCTTGAGGGCTTTTTACTGGCCTTTGACACTCTGTTCATTTTTATTTATTCTTGTTCTTTCTGTTCTTAGGATTAGGTAATTTCTATTGGTATATCTTCAAGTTTGCTCTATGCCAGATTCTCTTCTGCCAGCTCAAATCTACTGTTGAGTCTCCAGTGAAATATTCATTTCAGTTATGGTGCTTTTAAACTCTGAATCTCCAGTTTTCATAAGTTCTCTTTATTGATATTTAGTTGAATCATTTTCATACCTGCAGTGTTTTCCTTTAATTCTTCAAACATATTTACAATAATAGTTTTGAAACCTGGTAAGTCCAGCATCTGCCCCCTACCCCCCACCCAAAATTTCAAAATGTCTTTTGGCTGCTTTTCTCCGTGCAGGTTACAATTTCCACTTTCTTTACATGGCTTGTGATTTTTTTTTTCTTAAAAACAGGACATTTCAGATCATATTGTAGCAACCCTGGATTCTGATTTCTACCACAGGAGGGCATTATTGTTGCAGGTTTTGTTTGGTGATTTGTCTGATCTAATTCTTTGGAGTCTGCTCAGTATTTTAAATGTTTTCTTTATTTTTGAGAGAGAGAGAGTGCGTGGAGGAGGGGTAGAGAGGGGGACAGAGGACCCAAAGCATGCTCTGCACTGACAGCAGTGACCCCAATGTGGGGCTTGATCCCATGAACCGTGAGATCATAACCTGAACTGAAACCAAGAGTTGGACACTTAACTTACTGAGCCACCCAGGCACCCCAGACATAGAATTTCTGCTTTTAGAATCTGTGGAGATTTTCTTTATTCCTAATACATCGCCAAACTCAAAGGGATGGCTATCACCTAGTTGTTGGGTATACAGTAACTTCGTAACATTTAGGTCAAGTTTAATTGTGACGCTCTTCTGTACTCAATTTGCCCATGTGAACGGTTTTCTGAGACAGATGTAAAATTCCTTGTGGCTTTCTTTTTGTTTCTATAAAGTTTTACTTGATTTAAAACATACAGCATTGGTGCACAACGATTAATACAGATTCTGAATAAGACTAACGTTTATCAATGGACAACTCTGCTTTCTCTCTGATACAGAACATTTGGACATTAACTTAACTTTCTGTGCTCTTCCTATCCCTACAGAGGCATTGAAAGGTTGAGGGGACTATGACAGGGGAGGACTTGGTGGGCGCCAAAGGAATATTTTGGCACAAACACATCTATTGTTTCCAAATTAAATGTAATAGAGAAAAGTCCTTCCTTGAGCATAACGAATTCCTACTATATACGTGGTGACTTATTTACACTATTTTATTTACTCTGCAGGGGCCATCTAACCTTTTAGTGATTATTCTGGTCTGACAATTTTAAGTGAATATTCTGATCGTTCTGAGTCCTGAATACTTTATCTGCCCCAAAAGGAATATTCACAAAGATGTATTTCCATAAAAACCTTCATTCCCTAACACAATTATGTCAGTTAACTCCAGGCTCAAGAATTGGATTCATTCCTCAGTCAACCAAAAAGTCCTGGACAACCTTCCTGTTATCAAAATAATACTTTCAAGAAAAAAATACCTATTCAGTGGAAAAGCTGAAAGTATGGATTACAAAGAAAATGCATGTATATGGCCACATCTCAGACTGCCACTGCCTGTAATCTTTCCTAAGAACTGTGTATTTTTTTTCAAAGTCACGCTATAAAAAAATTACATCAGTTTAGCATAAATTCTACAAGTCATTATATATTATCAGTGCTATATTATAATTTAAACTTGACTTTAATAGCTTCTTTGTAGTGTATCCCATGAATAGGTATAATTTGACTAATCCCTCAATGTAGGCAATTTTCTGCTGTTTTCACTATTATAAAACAGCAGTACAGACGTATTTCTAGTTAACTCTTGTATATGTCTCTTAGGGTGCAATTCTGGGAACTTCTCTGTTTAACCTGCTTCTTCTTCATTTATGACATAATCCAAATTTACCTTCTCTTTGAAGGCATCATTCCTATGCAAATTGTGATCTCACTTTTTGATATCCCTTGGCCAATGTAACAGCATTTAGCACTACCTGTTGTAATAATAATTTTTTAATGAAAATAAGTAATTTACCTTCCCCAAACCTTATATTCTATGAGGGCAAAATGCTCCACTTAGCGCTCAGTCTGTGTCACAATTTGACAAGCAAGGGACCCGATAACCCGACGTGGATGACTCAAGATTCCTCCCAATGCATGTTTTTTAAGCCTTTATTTTAAATCACAGATTTATGGGAGTTACATGACAATATAGAAAGGCGTTCTGTACCCCTCACCTGGTTTCTACCATTGGTTAAACTCATATGACCATAGAACTGACATCGGTACAATGTGTGTAAATCCTTCTATATGACAGGTGTAGATTCGTAGAACCGCCATGGCATTCAGGACTCACAACTACGCCTTCGCTGTAAAAACTTCATCTACTCTTTTATAGGCACACTGAGCCCCT
The DNA here is from genome assembly GCA_004023845.1 of Helogale parvula. Classification (NCBI taxonomy): domain Eukaryota; kingdom Metazoa; phylum Chordata; class Mammalia; order Carnivora; family Herpestidae; genus Helogale; species Helogale parvula. The sequence continues at coordinate 4,345 of PJEM01015967.1, read as the reverse complement.
CCCCACTCCATCCCCAACCTTGGGCAACCACTAATCTGCTCTCTATTTCTATAAGTTTTAAAAATCATGACTTCGGTTTCCTTCTTAGTTGGGGGATACTTATTTTATACTGGGAGGGTTATAACAGTGTATGCTTTTTGAGGAACTGGTCCCTTTACATTGTCAAAGTGTGTGTGTGTTGAGTTGTTCATAGCATTCCCTTACTATCTTTTTGGTGTCTGGAGGGCCGGCAGTGATGGCTAGCTACTATTTCATTCCTGATGTTGTTAATTTGTGTCTTCTCTTTCTTTTTGGTCCACTCGCCATCCAAGTTTATGCTTAGACTCAACCTCCCATGACTTATGACCCATCCTTCTAGGACTGTTTGACTATATGGGCAGTTGGAGAATCAAAGTATTTGTTATTTCAGAAGTCAATGAAATTTGGAGATGTGTTCATGGACTTATCTCGGAAGCAGTGGGATATCCAGACGCTACGCAAGAAGGTGATGTTGGAACACTGCAAACATCTGATGACTTTGGGTGAGAGTATCCATCCCATTTGTTGATACGCTGACTACTTTGAGATTTTTTTCTTCCTTTTGTGTCAATGTCTACAGAACTCTTGAAATGCTTACCTAAATTTCAGCGATCTCTAAATAATCTGTAGGAGCTTCTGAAGGAAGGGACGGACACATTCATGCTATGAACACCCAAGTTCATGGGTCACAGTCTCCTTGAATCTTCATGGCTTTCTCGAAGACCAACAGTGCAAACACTAAATTCTCTGATACTCAAAGCATTGAAAAGAGCATTGTATTTTCCTCTGTGCAGGGCAATGGGCTTTTAAAGCAAAGGTGAGGTCTTATTTGAAGCAAGACGGTGACCCCTGGATGATGGGGAGGGAGGGGACGAGTGCTCTGTGCTCAGGTAGTTGACCCAAGGAGCAGGTGAAAGCTGCCACAACTCCCCGCTTAACCGGTCAGAGTAACCTGGGTCCTTGAGGTGAGGAGACCTGAGCTCTTTGCATGGGCTTCCCTGCAGGGAAGAAAAGAATATACAAATGGATCTTTTTACCCATCATTATTCCTCTAGAGTTCCTCTTGCCACATCCCTCTTCTTAAAGAGGTAAATACTGTTTTTTTTTTATTTTTTCAAAAAAAATTTTGAGAGAGAACATGAGCAGGAGAGGGGCAGAGAGAGAGGGAGACACAGAATCTGAAGCAGCCTTCAGGCTCTGAGCTGTCAGCACAGAGCCCGACGTAGAGCTCAAACTCACAAACCATGAGATCATGACCTGAGCCAAAGTTGGACACGTAACCAACTGAGCCACCCAGGTGCCCCCAAAGAGTTAGATACTCTTGCCTGCCTTTGTGGTGGGGCACCTGGGTGGCTCAGTTGGTGAAGCGTCACACTCTTGATTTTAGGTCAGGATCTCAAGGTTCATGGGTTTGAGCCTTGTGTGGGGCTCTGCACTCACAGCGTCCAGCTTACTAAAGAGTCTCTCTCTCTCTTCTCTCTCTGCCCCTCCCCTGCTCGTATATATGCTCTCTCAAAATAAATCAAATAAAAATAAATAAAAATGTTTATGGTAAAGGAACAGTCAAACCGGGAAAGAAAACAAACCTCAAATAATCAAGAAGTTTATTCTAACTGGGGAGAGATGCTGTGACCTTAAATATCGATATAGAAACCAGCAGGATTTCAAATCACATAGAACGTAAGTTCAATGCAGAGTTCAGACAGAAAAATACAGTTTTCTCCTAAAGTGTTATAATAACATTTTGAAAGCAGTCACTGCCCATTAGCTGATGTCTAAAACTTAAGAAGAGAGTATGATGGGGAAATATTATTTCTGCTTTGGGTCATAATTAAACTCAAAGAATGGGGAATAGATCAAATGTAGATAAGCTATAGGCAGTTTTTAATGTGCCTTGGAAACCTAGGAGTAAGTTTAAAATGTGTATTTCTGAGAATCAGTCCTAGGAACCACAAGTGGTATCTGGGCATTTAGTTTCCTGGGTTAAAAGTTACTCCTTCAAGGTGACCTTAATATGCTTCCATTTAGAAGAGCCAACTATGAACTTGACTGTGGGATAGCATTAAACTTGACTGTGGGATAGCATGGCGTGAGCTGTGATTACTCATGTAAAATATAAGAAAATATTCTTTCCTTAAATTACATTTTCAAAAATATAAATTGATATAATCAAACGCCAATCAATCAAGTTTTAGGAAACATAAGAAATGACCCCCATCTGCCACTCTGTGAGAACTGAATTCCCATTTAGTTCTGACCTTAAAATTATCAACTAGACATTGACTAAGATCTAACCATTATCAGATCGTTCCCACGTTAGTTTAATGGTAGTCACACACCAATGCCCCAGTTCATTTAGCTAGCTTCCAGTACTTTTTTAAAAATTGTATTTATTTATTTATTTTTGAGAGACAGAGAGTGACAGTGTGAGCAGGGGAAAGTCAGAGAGAGAGAGGGAGACACAGAATCCGAAGCAGGCTCCAGGCTCTGAGCTGTCAGCACAGAGCCAGACACGGGGCTCAAACCCACAAACTGTGAGATCATGACCCAAACTGAAGTCAGATGCTTAACCCACTGAGCCACCCAGGCGCCCCCAGTACTTTTTTTTTAATGTTAATTTGTTTTTGAGAGGGGGAGGCACAGAGAGAGAGGGTGGGACAGAGGATCCACAGCAGGCTCTGTACTGACAGCACAGAGCCCAGGGCAGGGCTCAAATTCACAAACTGAGCGGAGGTCAGACACTCACCCTACTGAGTCACCCAGGCGCCCTGGCTATATGTGTATTTTAATGCCAGCGTCCAGGACTTTGGTACTCAAGTGACCTTCTAGGACAGTAGAATGCACAGCTTAGCAAATCCTCTCCCCAAAAGCACTGGTAAAACTGCGCAGGACTTCGGTAGTGGACCAAGGGCACACAACCCATTGAGAAGTCTTTCTCCAAGGAAACTACTGACCTATGGGTAGGACACTGGGATTCTTGGTGTTTTAGCCCAGCTCGGTCAGGCCAGTAGCCTCATGGCAAGCCAGAAAACTAGACCCTTTGCTGCAAGAGAGGCCTGACTGACTTTGAAAACCTGGACGCTGGGGAAATCCCACATGTTTGGGTACTTTTGGAAACTGTAGTGATCTTCGTACAAATGGGCGAGGAAGGTCAGTGTTGCGGTTAGCCTGAGGTTGTGATCCCCATGGGGCCGGTGACAAAGTGGCAAACTAGCCAAAACTTTTTATCAGAAATCCAAGAAATGAGGTAGGTATAGTTAGCCTTGATGAGATCGCCATATCCCTGGTGATCTGTAATTCTGAGCAAGGGTGGGCACATGCTTAGGAGAGAAGAGAGAAGACCCTAACTATCTACCCTTTTCCCGGATACGTGGGAGGCCATGCCCAGGCATGGGGGGACACAAGGGCGTGCCATGCAAGATAAAATTAGAAGCAGATGTGTAAACAGAGTCAACTTTGAATTTAGTACCCAACCTTCACATAGGTTCACTGGCAAAGGGTAGATGCCTTACTGGCTCAAGGTGTTGGAGCACAATCTCTAGCCGATCATCAGCTACTTATGTTCAGGTCATGATCTCACAGTTCGTGGGTTCGAGGCCCATGTCGGACTCCGTGCTGACAGTTCAGAGCCCAGAGCCTGCTTCAGATTCTGTGTCTCCCTTGCTCTCTGCCCCTCCCTCACTCGTGCTCTGTTTCGCTCTTTCTCTCTCTCTCTCTCTCTCTCAAAATCAACATTTAAAAAAATTTTTTTTAATTAAAAAAAATTGTATGTCTGGTTTTGTGCCCAAACTGTGATCATATTTATTAAAAAGCCAGAGAACAAAATAGTAAAATATTACCTGAAAATTTTTTTCTTCCAAGTTTTTTATGTAAATTCAAGTTAGTTAACATATAGTATAATATTAGTTTTAGGAGTAGAATTTAGGGAGTCATCACTTACATATACAGTGCTCAACACAAGTGTGACCATCGCCCATTTGGCCCATCGTGCATCCACCTCCCGCCATCAACCCTCAGTTCTTTATCATTAAGAGTCTCTTCTGGTTTGCCTCCCTCTCTGTTTTTATCTTATTTTTCCTTCCCTTCCCCTATGTTCATCTGTTTTGTTTCTTGAATTCTACATGTGAGTGAAATAGTATGGTATTTGTCTTTCTCTGATTTATTTCACTTTTCATAATACACTCTAGTTCCATCCATATCATTGCAAATGACAAGATTTCATTATTTTTGATGCCTGAGTAATATTCCATTATATTTCATTATATTACATATGTATATATATGTATACACACACACACCCCACATCTTTTTTTTATTAATAGTTTAT
>PJEM01015966.1:0-27747 GCA_004023845.1 Helogale parvula | reverse complement strand
AAAAAAAAAAAAAAAAAAGAACTTATACAACTGAAAAGCAAAAAAATCTGATTAAAAAATTGATAGAGGATCTGAATAGCTTTCCAAAGAAGACATACAGATGTTCAAAGACACATGAAAAGATGATCAATATCACTCATTATCACAGAAACGCAAATCAAAATTACAAGATATCAGTTTACACATGTCAGAATGGCTAGCATGAAAGAGACAAGAAATAACAAGTGTTAGTGAATATGTTGGGGGAACAAAACCCTTGTCCACCATTGGTGGGAGTGTAACTGGTACAGCCACTGTGAAAAACAGTATGGAGTTTCCTCAAAAAATTAAAAATATTAATACCATAGTCAGTACTTCCACTTGCCAGAGGAAAAAGACAAGAGGACACGCAAAACAGGTAAAGGAAAGTGGGAGATGCAGGTTTCCAATCATGGAATGAGTAAGTCTTTGGATAAAAGCTACAGCATAGAGAAGAGAGCCAACGGTACTGCAATAGTACTGAATGCTCATCGTTGGTAGCTACACTTGTGGTGAGCACAGCGTAATGTATAGTCATTGAATCACTATGTTGTACACCTGAAACTTATGTAACATTGTGTGTCAACTATACTTCAATAAAAAAAATTAATTTTAAAAATTTTTATAAAGACATGCAGATAATTGCTGTAGTATAATTAGAAATAAACTAGGAATAGGAAATACAAGGCACTGCAACAAAGTACTAATGACAATTTGATTTAGAGGGACCAGTAATGCCATTAATAATTTTTTCCATATTTTTTCATATTTACCATTTTTTCTTCATTTTATTTTCTAAACTAGTTGTTTAAAATGGATATAATTTTCTGGCATGGTGTACATGACAAGTAACAAGTCAAAGAGCAAATGTCCTACAGTGATGGGCAGCTTAAAATGATAAAAATCTTTACATAAGTGCAAAAGCTATTAAAGGTGTTGTTTCTGAGATGAGAGTGCACTGGAAGAAATATTCTGGAACATATTTAGGCAGGTGAGTCTCAGATGTTCAAAGTTGTCTCCCTAAAACAACTTTCTTACCAGGGTTCTAATTTTCAATGCTGTATATGGAAAAGTGACCTGATCTGTGTGTTTTGACAAGCTTAATTTCTTTAATAGTGGTCTTTAGCTTTCCTCATATCTTCCTAGGCCCCCCTCTCAATATACTCAGGAATTTTTCCTGAATTTCACCTTGAGTTTCTAACACATTGTGCTCTACATTGTCTTTAAGGTCTTAGGCGCAAATGAATGGTATTAGTGATCCTGAAACTACATCCTACCCTAGAAACCAAATTCTGTTCACATTGTTCTTATAGAAAGTCCCAAAGCCATTGGGCTTACTTCTGACAAAATCCATACTATTTCCCCAACCCAAACACACTCAAAGATGCTAAAACTAAATTGTCAGGATCTATTATTTGGATACTATACTGTGATGTATTTTCTTTCCCACAATTTTCTTTTCCTCCTTTGAATTATTCTTTCATTTTTCACCTTTTTATATATTCATCTCCAAACATTTAAATGTCTCCTATGTGCTAAGTACTGGCCCCAAGTTTGGGGAAATAAAAAAGTGCAAGATACTCACAGACCTTAGAGCCAAAGTTGTTAAGAGAGTAGATCCTAAGTGCTGTCATCTCAAGAAGAAGTTCTCTCTTATCTTCTCATTGTTTCTATATGAGAGGATGGAGATTACCTAAGCCTGTTGTGGTAATCATCCACAATACATGACAATCCAATCATTATGCTATACCACTTAAACTTTTACAGTGATGTGTGTCAGTTTTGTTCTCAATACAACAGGGAGAAAACAGGGGCACCTGGGTAACTCAATTAAGCTTCCAACTTCAGCTCAGGTCAGGATCTACGTATTCTGGTCTATGAGTTCAAGCCCCACATTAGGCTCTGTAATGATAGCTCAGAGTCTGGAGCTATTTCAGATTCTGTGTCTCCCTCTCTGCTCTTTCCCCACTGGCACTCTGTCTCTGTCTCTCAAAAATGAATAAATGTTATTAAAAAAAACTGTTTTTAAACTGGGGGAAACAGAGTGGCTACTCAAACGGAAATGAATCAGAGAAGGGGGTTAAATGACCCAGAAACTCAGGAAACAAGAGAGCAAGACAGGGGTTCCTGGGTGGCTCAGTAGGCTGAGAGACCAACTTCGACTCAGGTCATGATCTCACAGTTTGTGGGTTCAGCCCCTCGTCAGGCTCTGTGCTCAGAGCCTGGAGCTTTCTTCAGATTTTGTGTCTCCTTCTCTCTCTGCCCCTGCCCAGTTCGTGCTCTGTCTCTGTCTCTCAATAATAAAGAAATGTTTCAAAAAAGGTTAAAAGGACAGATACCATATGTTTGCACTCATAGGTCTAACAGGAGAAACCTAACAGAGGCCCATCGGGAGGGGAAGGGAGAAAGAGAGCTGGGAAAGAGAGGGATGCAAATCATGAGAGACTATTGAACACTGAAACAAAAGGAGGGATGAAGGGGGAGGGGAAGGGGGAAGAGGGTGATGGTCATAGAGGGGGGCACTTGTGGGGAGAAGCACTGGGTGTTATATGGAAACCAATTTGACAATAAACTATTATAAAAAATTTTTTTTCATTTAAAAAATTTTAAAAAAGAAATTAAAAAATGTTTTAAAAAAATGATATCAAGACAATCTTAGAAAAAGCTTAGACCTGCCCACTGCTGTGATTTTACTGCTTCATCTAGTAAAGAGATCCCCAACTGGAGTTGGTAAGAAATTGGCTTCAAACTAGTAAGTTTGGAATGAGGTCAACAAGCCAGCCCACAATTTCACAAACAGCCTAGCAAATGGCTTCCATGTTACAATTTGCCCCTAACATCTGTCCTTCTATATTATAACAATGGCAAACAATGTGAGAGGGGCTCAGAGGAAAGAAGGAAAAAAAATATATTTGGCAAGCCTTCTACACAGAAAACAATAAAAGTTTGTTGAAAGAAATTCAAGAAGGTATAATAGGAAGATATGCCAAGTCCATGGATTGTAAGAGTAATTATTGTGTAGATGACAATAAACCTCCCCATTCAAAGCAATCCCAATCCGAATTCCAGAAATAATTGTGCAAATTGACAAGAGGATTCTAAATTTATATGGAAAGGCAATGGACAAAGACTATCAAAAAGAGTTTGAAGAGAAATAAATTGGTAGGACTTACCTCACTAGATAGCAAGACTCATTATAAGCTATGATAATTAGGAAAATATGCTACTGGTGCAAAAGAAGCAAAAAGACAGATGAATTAAATAGAGAATCCAGAAACCAACCCATGCATATATGGACACTTGATTTATGGTAAAAAAAAAATATATATATATAGGACTACACAGCAGGCATAGAATACAGATTTAACAAAGAAAATGCCTAGGTCAAATGGATTCTCATGTGGAAAAAATTAAAATTTGACCTATTTCATACTATACACAGAAATTATGACCAGTACAATTGCAGACTTTAAATTTGAAAGTAAGATATTAACACTTCTAAATAATATTTTCATAACCATGAAATAAGCAAAAAAACTAGCTATAAAGAAATGTGATTGATAAATTAGACCCATTAAAAATAAGAATTTCTGTTCATTAATAAGCCAGTCAGGGAAAGGCAAATATCATATGATATTATTCATACATGGAATTTAAGAAACAAATGAACAAAGGGGCAAAGAAAAGAGCAATAAACAAAAAACAGACTCTTAACTACAGAGAACAAATCTGTGGTTAGCAGAGGGGAGGTGGGTGGGGCAATGGGTGAACTAGGCGAAGGGGATTAATGTCATGATGAACGCTGAGTAATGTACAGAATTGCTGAATCACTATACTGTACGGCTGAAACAAATATAACACTGTCTATTAACTGTCCTGGAATTCAAATTTTTTTTAAAAAAGAACTTCTATTCATTAAAAAGAAATTGAGACTAGAAAAATAAGCCTATATAAACCAGAGAAAATATTTGGAATACATATAACTGATTAAAGCTTTATTTTCAGAATATATTTTAAAAAAAAACTTTAAAGTAATAACAAATTCCCAGTAGTTTAAAAAAGGTCAAGACCCTAGAGAAGTCATTATTTAAAAAAGAGTATATCCAATATAAAACAGGATGTGTTTTCCTAGATGTTTTTTTGAAAAACTGGCATAACCAAAAACTGACCAAAATAAAAAATAAAAATAATAAATAATAAACCAAAATAAATAAATAAATAACAAAATAATGAGGATTATCACACACTACTCATGAGAGTGTACATTTGGGCAACCACTTTGGAAGACTTTCTGACATTCTCTGGTACAGGTGTATATATGCTTCCCTGGAACCCAGCAATTTCATACATATACAACATAAATTCTCACAAGCATACACCGAGAGATATGTGGAATACAATTCACTGCAGCATTACTCATAGTGCCCCCAAACTGGAAACAACCAAAATGTCCCAACAACAATAAAGTGGAGATGGGGTATATTCATGCAAAGGAATAATGTATAGCAATAAAAATAAATGAAATGCAGTTATATGAAAGACCACAGATAAATCTCACAAATTTAGTTATGAGTAAAAGATTTCAGACACAAAACAGATGCTGTAGGATTTCATTTATGTAGATTTCAAAAACAGACAAATTGAAGGCTTGGTGCTTGATTATAATAAGTAAATGAAATTCTTAAAATTTTCTCTTTTTGTACAAATACTGTCAAATCATCAAGAAAGTCTTAAATCCCCTTAATAGGCAAATCAATGGTATTAAAAATAGAGATAGAGGCTACTCTGGAGAAAGAAGCAGTACCAGGAAAAAGACAATGAGTCTTCTGAGATGTAAGGTAATGTTCTTTTACTGAGGTGGGTGGTTAAATGATGTGCGTACTTTTAATAATTCAATGAGTTGTATTACTACAATATACAAACTATTAGGTACAATGTTTTAAAATTTTAAAACCCTCAAGCTAGATCATTTTATCCTCTGCTCAAATACCTCCACTGACCCTTTCTTAACAGTGAAATCTGAAGTCTTTACAATAGTCTGTAAGTCTCTAAGGAATCTGCCTTCACCCTGTTACCTCTCTGCCATCTTGTCCTACTACTTTTCCCCAACCACAATGGCCTCTTTGCTCTTTCTCCATCATAATAGGTTTTCTTCTGCCTCTGACTCCTATGATTGACTATTCTTTCTGCCTGAAATGCTATTGCCCAGATATCCACACAGTTTGTTCTCTCACCTCAAGATACTGTTTAAATGTCACCTTCTCTATGGCGATCTCCTTACTGCCCTACCTAAAATCATGAAATCTCCTCATTCGAACATCCTCTCCCCCAATCCCTACCTTATTTTTTTATCCACTCTATTTCTGAATTATACTATCTAATTCCCTTATTTATGTTATTTATTTTCTTCTCCCCTCAAAAGAATATACATACTGGGAAGACAGGAGTCTAGGCTTGTTTCATACAATATTCCTGGGATCTTAAATACTGATTGGCACCTGGTAAGTATTCAGTAAAGGTTTTTGAAATAACAGAATGCCAATTAAATTTCTTGAGCTGTCAATTTTTTTGAGCCTTACTGAGATATAGATGACATATAGCATTGTGTAAGTTTGAGGTGTATAACATTACAACATAGATTTTATAAATGTGTATATTCTGAAATGATTACCACAATAAGGTTAGATTACTCCATTGCCTCAAATAATTACATTTTTTCTTGGTAGTGAGAACATTTAAAATCTACTTTATTAGTGACTTTCAAGTGTATAATGCGGAATTGTTAACTATAATTACCTTAGAACTTATTCATCTTATAGCTGGAAGTTTGTGCCCTTTGACCAACATCATCTCGTTTCCTTCATCTCCCAGTCCCAGAATCCTCATTCTACCTTTTGTTTCTATAAGTTTAAGGTGTCAGTTCTTTCTGCTCTACATAAAATGTAACTCAGATATCTCTAACAAACTACCTAAGTACAGACATCTGATGGTCAAAGAACGATTTCTTCTTCTTCAAAATAGACAAAGGGATTCCATTAAGTTTCCTGCTATTATGACAATCCCTATTATGACTAATTATTCCCCAAAAACCTTCAACAGTACATGACTACTAGAGGAAAAAGGGAAAGCTAGAATTAACTTCTGTATCTTCACTATTCCTTGTAGAATACCAAGACCTGGTGTTTAATTATAAACAAGTGAAAATTCAAATATTATCTCCTCTTTTGAACAAATACTATCAAATCATCAAGAGGATAAATCTCAAATCCCAAAAGGTCATGAAGCAAGAAAGGAGACATATATAATACATTCACCTTGGCTTTCATTTTTACCGTAACCATGTCCTTTGAAACTAGAGAAAAAATATCTTGTAGGGTTCACTTTTTGCGATCCATGGGAGATTACAAACTGGATCATCCAATTTCTTGGAAGTCCTTCACATTCCTGTTGCTCCATGGAGTAATATTTTATGTCTGGTCTCTGACCTTATTCTCAGCATTCATTCAAGGAATAAGTGGAAATTTATAACATGTGAGCCACATGTACTCAATTTTTTTTTGCAAAACTAATTTCATAAGATTGTTTCTTATCTTTGAAAAAGCTGAAAATATTTCATTAGAATGAAATGCTGACAAATAAATAAAACCCAAAAGTATTAACTTCCTTATTTCCCTGAATTCTGGAGAATATTTTTCACTGTGTATCACTCTAAAAGATAAATAAGAGATATATACAAGAGGCTAAGGATTTTACGTGAAGATGCATATCAAATGACAACTGCTGCAGAAGGATTTATTTTGATGATTTTTGTTACCTGGTGAGTAAATACAGTAAGTTTCTCTTTCCAGTGATATCTTCTTTCCCAAGTTCATATATTACTTTTCAGTTCTATTACATTAATAAGCCCTGACTTAATGGGGATTCTTTTTGAAGTGACAAAAGTTTCCAGCATGTTGAGTTTTTATTGTTATTTTTGTTATTCATACAGGACGTACCCCAAACTCACTGGACAATTACTATCTCCAGGAAACATTCTAAAATAAGAAGGGTAAGTGTCAATAATGATTTGAAACAAATCCTTTGCCAATGACCTACCTCTGAATAATTCAACCGAGATGACAACACTAGAGTCCTAAACAGAACCACAGGAGTGTCTGAAGGACAAAATGACAATGCACTGACATATAAAAAATTATAACACAGAAAATATAGTCATAATATTGTAATATGTTGATAAACGGTAACTACACTTACTGTGGTAAGCACTGCAATATGTACAAAATTGTCAAATCACTATGTTGTACACCTGAAACTAATATAACACTGTATGTCAACTATACTTCAATAATAATTTAAAAAAACCTTTCAAAATGGAATTCAGGCATATTATTTCTCAAAAGCTCTGTGCGAATAAGTGAATTCTTTCTTTAAAAACATTAACAAAGTGTTTTAGAAAACCAACAGAGCCAAAGATTTGGCTGACCTGACCTTCTACAACTGTTCATACAATTTCAGGGCAAAGAACATCTATAAATAGTAGTCCTTCCAATCTAGATGCCATCTCAATGGTCAAACAGAAGAGTCAGCCATCTATGTGGTCTGACTTTTACACAGTAAGTCCAGGATTTCCCTGACTCAGAGTCTTGGATTCTACCTTGAAAAATCTTCTCTGATTTATTAAACTATTCCTCATAAAATGCAAAAATATTTCCAGGAGGAGAAAACAGATAAAAATTCAGCAAAAAATGTATTAAAAGTTTGTTAATCTCTTGATTAAAAGTTCCAAGAGTGCAAGATCTGTCATACCACAGCACTTAAAAGATAACTTAACACAATGAAGAAGTTTAATAAATATTTTTGAATGTATTACTTTGCTTAATGTAAAAAGTCAGAGTAAAGGTACTGAGGAAACAGGAGAATTGAATTTTGATTTAATGATAACTACTTGGGATGGAAGTAGCCACATAGAAAAGTGACCTCACTGTTTCAGATTTTCCCAGATATGAAAGGCCTTGATGCGTCTTAGTGAGTTGTAAAAAGATACCAAAGTTCTGTCTAAAAGAGAGGGAAAAAAACATGTGGAAAAGGGTTGGGGGGGGGGCAAAAAAAGAATATGGAAATCCTCACACAAACATAAAACCTATTTGTCTATTTTTCTTACAGCCACTTGACCACTGGCACAAGTATAGGCACAATGAAATTGGTCACAGTACTCAAACTAGCTGCTTTCCCTCAAGCCAATTGCCACTACAGGCATATCTGGTTCATAGATGCACACAAGTACATCAAATATTTAGCAAGAGCAATTTAGAGACCAAGGCATAGGACTCTTTATCACACTATATGGTGCATTCAGTTGCCTAAAAAGTAAAGGAAGAAATTTATACTAAATTTTATACTGGTATGTATACTAAAGTATCAAAAAATAAATAAATCCTGAAATGATTGAGGTTTTTCTCAGGTTACTTTAAACCACTACAAGCAACCCGGAGGAACTGAAAATGAACATGAATATTAGTTTGTGTCCTGTTATGGCACCACACTTAGATTCTTAAAGCATCCTTCCTGATTTAGTTTTTTATTAAATCTGTTTTAAATCATAAAAATTAAGTACACATAGACTTTTGAAAGATACAAAAACAGAAAAGTAGTATGAATAGTGCAGGTAAACATATGAAAAAGAAAACTAATAATGGATATTTTATCAGATTCACCAGACTGCATGCCTGGTACCTAGTCTAGCATATTTAGAAAGGAAAAGTTTGTCTCAAATTCATGTTTTCCTTCTTTTCGATTACTGTGAGTTTTTAAATAATTTAAGTTCAGGGACAAGGTCATGGAAGTCACAGTTTTGTTGTTTAAGCCAAAGTCTGTTTACTCTTTTAAGAAATAAAAAAATAAAGAAATTAAGTGTTTCCAGGGAGAACCAGCATACTCCAGTAAGATACTCCAGCAATAACCAAGTCATCTCCATGTCCTGCAGACCAATGAATGTATCCAGCATAGAAACCACCAACTCCGTTAGCCACTTTATCCTCATGGGCTTTCCCTCAAGCCCACAGATGCAGCTCCTCTACTTCGGGCTCTTCTCAGTCGTCTACACCCTGACCCTCATGGGGAACGCAGCCATTGTCTGTGCAGTGAGGTGGGACCAGCGTCTTCACATTCCCATGTACATCTTCTTGGGCAATTTCTCTCTCCTGGAAATATGTTATGTCACCACAACCGTCCCCAAAATGTTGGCCAATTTCCTGTCCACAAGCAAATCCATTTCCTTTGTGAACTGCTTTGCACAGTTCTACTTCTTCTTCTCTTTCGGGTGTGATGAGGGCTTCTTCCTTTGCATCATGGCCTTTGACAGGTACCTTGCCATCTGTCGCCCTCTGCATTACCCACGCATCATGACGAAACAGCTGTACACTGGCCTTGCCATCTTTGGCTGGTCATGCGGGTTCATCCTCTTCCTAACCCCAGTTGTTCTCATTTCACACTTACCCTACTGTGGCCCATATACCATCAACCACTTCGTGTGTGATCCTGTCCCATTGATGATGCTGTCCTGTTCTAAAGATACCACAACACAGTTCATTTACTCCACTTTCAATACATTCTTCATGACTGGAACTTTTCTATTTATTCTTTGTTCCTATGCTCTGGTGATTATGGCCGTGCTAAGGATGCCCTCAACAGCAAGCAAACGCAAGGCTTTCTCCACTTGTGCCTCTCATCTGGCAGTGGTGATCCTGTTTTTTGGCTCTGTTATGGTGATGTACGTTAGTCCTGGATCAGGGCACCCAGTGAAAATGCAGAAAATTGTCACCTTGTTTTATTCTGTGATAACACCCCTCTGTAATCCTCTAATTTATAGCCTCAGGAACAAGGAGATGAAGACTGCTCTGAGGAAAATCTTTGGCATTGAACATGGTAGTCAGAAATTGTAAATCAGAGTCAGATTCCATCACTGGAGTGTAACTTCCCTTAACAAAATATGAGTGATCTATTTGTCTGAAAATTTGCTAAGTTGAATTAAAAAAACTATTATAATGAAAACCCATTTTCACCTTAAACACTACTCACCACAAAATGCAGTAGTCATATTTAAGAATATGTTAGCAAGTGGATTCAAGTTTGTTTTGAAGTTAATATTAAGTGAGTGAAATTTTAGTATCTATGCCCATTGATCCCTCTATATGTAATTCAATTTCTAAAAAGAAGACAAAGGTCTATTTTGCATTACTGAGTTGAAACAACTGATACATATGTAATAGAGATCACAGATTGTTTTGGGAATTAACACTATAAGCCATTAATTCTCCACTGAGACATACTGACTGATAAAGAAGATGCAAATCTGAAGGAAGTCTACCCTGTCAAAGTGCAGTATGTGTCTTAAAGGAAACAGACTAATAGCCTTGGCTGGATATTAATGATTTTTCAGAGGGCACCAGACAACAATTAGGAACTTACAGTATATTAGCTACCTAGAATACAGTAAAGATAAGAGCTAAACATGAAGTCCAGGACATTCTCAAGTCACAACTTAGCTTGGGATAAATCTATTTAAACAGTAGTTTCTGGTACCATGTGTGGTTTAATTTTAGCACTGTGTGACTTATTTTAATGCCATAACAATCCTTAAAACAATTTCCATAAACTTCACACTTGTTAGAATGGCTAATATCAAAAACAAAAGAAACTAGCTTTGGTAAGATGTGGAGGAAAAAGGATCCTCGTGTGCCATTGTGGGACTGCAAAAAGACACAGCCATCATACAAAACAGTATGGAGCTTCCTTCAAAAAATTAAAAATAAAACTACCATATGATCAGCAATTACACTATGGGATATGTACCCACAGAAAATAAACATGCTAATTTGAGAAGATATAGGCACCTCTAGGTCCACTGCAGCATTACTTACAATAGCCCAGGTATGACAGCAATCTAATATCCATACACAGATGAATGGATAAAGAATATATGTAAGATAAAGAAGATAGATATTTGTATGTTTACATACACATACAATGGACTGTTCCTAAGCCAAAAGAAGAATGAAATCTTGCCATTTGCAATAACATGGATGAATCTAGAGAATATAATGTGAAATAGAATAAGTCAGAAAGAGAAAGACAAATAGCATATTATTTAACTCATAGGTAGAATTTAAGAAACAAAACAAATGAACTAAAGAAGAGCCCCAAAAAATCCTCAAATAATAAAGAACAAACTGGTGGTTCAGAATGGGGAGGTAGGTTGAGGGATCAGGTGAAAGGTATTATAGTACACTTATCATGATGAGCACTGAGTAATGTATAGAATTGTTGAACTACTATATTGACACGTGAACAAATGTAACACTGTATGTTAATTACAATAGGATTTATTTCTCAATATATTTTATTAGTGACCTTTCTCAGTGAGTTACATTACAAAGATAAACCAGTATAGTAGTGATCCATCAATATTTTCCTATGTTTAGCCTTTTGATTTATGTAAACATGTCTATGTTCAATTATAAGGTTAACACAACTTTACTTTTTCTTGTCTACTCTTTTTTCAATGTTTTTAATTAAGTTTTTAATTTTAATTCTATGTAGTCAACATACAGTATTAAATAATTTGAGGTATACAATACAGCAATTCAACATCTCTAGATTACTCAGTGCTCATCCTAATTCTGGAAAGTAACAAATGAATAAAGTTTTAAAATGTTTTACTTCCATAAAATATTAGATTAACATTATTTCTTTAATTATGACTATTATTTTGTTTTGTTGCCATTTTAAATGCGATTCTCTAAAAATAATGAAAAGAAATCATAATAGGGGAGTCTGGGTAGCACAGTCAGTTAAGCATGTGACTCTTGGTTTAGGCTCAGTTCAGAATCTCACAGTCCATGAGTTCAAGCCCCCATGGGTTCTGTGCTGGAAGTGTGCTAGCACTGTCCCCATCTCTCTCGGATAAATATACTTTTTAAAAAATCATAATATAAAATGTAATTTAAGGATTTTAATTTACAGCCTTTAAGAAATCATTTGTTCCACAAAGTGGTGTGAAACAATAATTAGATTTTACTTCATAAAAAACCTAGATTGAAAATTTTTGAGCTTGAAAGTCAGAAATATGGGGTACAGGTAAATATGTAGAGGTCTTTATTCTACTTCACATTGGAAACAAATAAAATAACTGATCAACTACCTAAAAACTACTTATTGGAAGAAAATATGAACCGTTGGGAATTTCTTCCAAACCAACTTCAGGATTAGGTTTGAAATGTTAATAATTTTAGTTCTGATTTTCATCTATGGCGCTTCAACAATGACAAGACATTCATCTTTCTTAATTATATAAGAAAAAGGTATAAGAATTAAGGATTCTTAATGACTTTGTGGATTTTTATGAATGTGAACAGGTACCTATTTTTTAAGTAGTATTCAAGTTAATTATTAGCCAAATTTCTCTCACCCATATTAATTTTACTTCATATTAGGTATGCTGCCACGAGAGATAATTGCAAATTATGTGGTACATTAAGAAGCATTTCCTGAATATAGGTCTATTTTTTCTGCACCAACTCCTCTTGATTAGTTCACACCTATGACTTCGTATTGCAAGCGAGATTTCATAGGTCAGCTGACAAAGAAGGAATAGGACCTTAGGCTTTATTCACAAATGGGTCCTCTGAATATATACTACTGCAAGAAAAAAAAATGTGCTATTGCTGCACTATAGCCCCAGTTGCAGGTGGCTATAGAGTATAGGGTGAAGGAAATTTTCACAAAGCAAAATGGTCAGAGCAATACACTTAGTTGTCTCCTTTTATATGGTAGGAGAAATGGCTTGCTACACAAGATAAGGATATGCATGACTAATGACAGACGCAAAAAGTTTCACTGGTTGGTCAGGGACCCAAAAGGACCCAGATAAGAAAACCAGACTCAAAGAAGTTTGAAGAGGCAGCAAATGGACAGACCTATGTATGCAAATCTTTGGGTCTCAAATCAATGCCCATTAGAGAGGACCCTTCATAGCGGAGGCAATCAACAGTCAGATACAAAGAATGAGTCATGCAGGACAAGTCAGGCAATTCTGATTTCCTTCACCTTAGTGCTTACACAAAGTACCATGAAGACAGTGGTAGGGATGGAGGCTCTACATAAGCCACAAAATATAGACCCTTTCATACAAAGACTGATAAAACCACGGAGCTATTAAGTATACTGAATCAACAAGAGAGTAATGCTAAACTCTCAATAAGGCACCATACTCAGAGTGCCTGGCAGGTTCAGTCGGTTAAGTGTCCCACTTAGGCTCAGGGCATGATCTCATGGACCCCAATTTTGAACCCTGCACAGGACTCTGTGCTGACAGCTCAGAGCTTAGAGCCTGCTTCAGATTCTGTCTCTCCCTCTCTCCCTACATCTCTCGTACTTACACTATGTCTCTCTTTCTCTCTCTCACAAAAACAAGTAAACATTAAAAAAATAAAAATTGAAAATAAGGCACCATCCTCGAAGAAAACTAACCAGCAACAAGTAACAAATGATCACATTCAATTCCTTTCATATTTGTACTTTCTGTCATTAATTTTTTTTTTCCTGGATGTGGGTTGGACCTCATTTCCTGAAGAGCCTCTGCCTGCACCACCATCCTTATGCTTAGGGAATAATTGACTTACTAATATGGGATCGCTGTATGACTATACCACCCTATGAAGTCAAACAACAGGCACATGATCACAAGATTCACTGGCCGACCTACACTACATCACGTGGAAGAGTACGCTTGATAGAAGACAGGAATGCAATACTAAAGATAACCATGGTTCCTCAACCTAAGCATTACTAACATTATGGACTAGAGAATTCTTGCTTGTGGGAAGCTGTCCTTTGCAGGACAGAATATCCAGCAGCATCCCTGACATCCACCCACTGTCCACCTACTGGTATGACAGGCGTGACAACCAACATTGTCTTCAGACATGGTCAAATATCCCCTGGTAGTGGGGGTAGCTGTCTCCATTTGAGGACCACTGGGGTCAATGAAGATATCATCTTGGGGTTAGGCTACAAATTTTGGACTGTGTCCTCCTGAAAGTGTTACACGTATGTAATCAATGGCCAATAAAGGGGCTTTGCCCTCAACAGCTAAAATTACAACATTCTGAGAACAAAAATGTGCAAGATTCACTCCCCATAATGTCCAGTGATTCACTTGCAGAATTTGCTCTAGTTGGCTCTGCAAATTTAAGTTCTGCCAAATAAATGATGGTAACCAGGATCGGAGGAGAAGATGCTTCAATAATGAGACTAAGAAAGAGTTCCATTGAGCCTAAACTATAACTGCTTCTATTTTGAACTCTCGTATTGGTGACATATTCCAAGTGTCTGGTAAGCACTCAATAAATATTTGTAAATTGAACACATATCAGTTTTAGCACTAATGGATATGATAGAATTGTGACTGAAATGTCTCTGAAAAACAAACCTGAGAACTAATACTGATAAGCGAAGAATTTGCCTTCTTCAAAACAGAAACAGGGAGTTCAAAGGTACATCTTCATATTAAAGTTATTACAGAAGGCTCTGTTACTGTTTAATTATTCCCCAGGAACATTTTACAATGCCTGATTAGAACAAGCACAAGAGAAGATAAGAACCTAGTTCAGCAATGCACCAATCCTCAGGGAATAGTAGGGCCTGGGATTTCATTGGAAATAAGTAAAATATAAAACAATCTCATTTGTTGAACAAATACCTTAAAAACATCATGCGAAAGAGTCCCAAATCTCAAGACCATGATATGAAAAAATAAATACAGCCAGTACTTTCACCTAGGCTTATCTAAATCATTAACATGAGTGTTGTAGCTAGGGAGAAAAAATCTTTTAAAATTCCCTTTTTGCAACTCATGGCAGGTTATAAACCTGATTCTCTGATTCTTCTGAAGTTCCCCCTGTGCTTTTTATGCTGTGGTACTGTTTTATTCCCCTTCTCTCACCATTCTTTCTTCTTGGAACACTTCCAAGGAGTGAGTTAAAACTCTGCATGCCCTATTACAAATGCTGAGTTTTCTACAGAAATGGATTTACAGGCAAGTTCTTTTCTTCTGGCTCTGAGAATAAAGATATCTGAGTAGAATAAAATTCAGATAGAAAAGACTGGAAATACTAATTTTTCTCTTGTTTCACACAGTCTAGGAAATACATGGATCTAGCTTCTTTATCCCTTTAAAAATATAAAAATAAGTATTATTTACAAAAAAGGCCTGGGGTAGCGGTGCCTTGGTGGCTCAGTCAGTTCAGTTTCTGATTTCGCCTCAGGTCATGATCTCATGGTTCCTGGGTTTAAGCCCCACATCAGGTTCTGTGCTGACACCTCAGAGAGTGAAGCCTGATTTAGGATCTGTGTCTCCCTCTCTATCTGACTCCCCCCCACGCATGCTTTCTCTCTCTCTCTTCCTCTTCCCTCTCTCCCTCTCTCTCTCTCGCTCAAAATGATAGACAAACATTAAAAAAATTTAATTAAAAAAAGAGGGCCTGGGAATTTTGTGTGAAAATGTGTAATAAATTACTAGAGTTGGATAAATGATGAATTGTGTTGCTTGTTCAAGAGAGATAAAATGACAAATTTATGATTCCACTGATATAATACCAGAGTCATATATTGCTCTCAACTTACTAATTTAATGTGCCTTGATATTATGTGAAATAATTTCCTTTCATGACAAAACCATTCAGCATCTGTGTGCTGTTCCTTGCATTTATAGGTTCTTCTTTGGATTTCGACGGTATACAACTAGGATTCCCAAGAATACTGTAACAGGAGACACGAACAAGGTGAGTACTGATACAGATATGATATACCACTGTTAGTGTCCTGTTTTCAATCAAAATCTTAATAAAATTTCCTAGAGTAGATTAGTAATGTATTAGGAAACAGGCCAGGGTAAAAGGACAAAAATAAATGAGTTTTAAAAATTCAGTCATGTGAGTTATGCAGATAACCACTAAGACTCGATTGGCATATTAGAAACCCTTTTCTTCAAAAGAATGCAGCAGAATAATTGTGGGCATCGCATGGGTAAGAGATTTTTGAAACTTAAGACTATCAATAGCCTCTTAATAATAATATTATGCTTTCTCTCTTTGTTTCTGTATATTCTGTCCTCTCTATACATACTTAACTACAATTTACATGCGGTTAAGTTAAAGACACTCTATTTTTCATTTCTAGGTGAATAGGCACCACTCACTAGTCCACACCTTCCTGTCCATATAAAAGATCACATTTAATCCTTTGTCAAATCCTACATAACAGGCGCACAATCTGTTGCCCAAAGCATTATTTCATTTTGATGAGAAAATTGCTTTTGATAAGAGAAATTTCTCATTTCTCAATGAGAAATATCATACAGTTCTTCAGGATAAAATCCTAAATAATCTTTAAAAACAAATCTTACCTTACAATCACAACACATCAAGGGAGATACTTTGTCTTCCAGGACAGGGAGAAAACACACACACACACAAACACACACACACACACACACACACACAAACTCTTCTGATTGGAGAAATCCTTGTACCTGCACTAGACCGCCATCTGATATGATATGAATGCTACAGAAAACAAATAGATTGAACCACCAGCTTGCATTCAGACTTCACACAGTCTAAACAGCCCCATGGGCAAAACAGCAGTCCTTCCACCTTAGATGCTAAATGTGATAGCCGAGAGTACATCTCTAAGGAAAAAACACATGTACAAGTGAAGCCATGATTCAGTAACAACAAACTGGGAGGAATATTAGGTGCCAAAGTGTAAGGCTCTTCCCCACGCTATGAACCTCAATACAAAAGGCTGGATAGAGAGAAAACATTTTTTATGTACCAGACATATCTAGTCATGCAGTGAACCATCTATGAGAGAGCTATTTTGGTCATCACTTGGCAGTAGCATAAACACCAAAAAAGAATATTCCTTGAGCCCTTTCACTGTATCTCAGTGAGAAAGAACTTTTTGAAATGGCTCAATATAAGTAGAAATTCATTTACTATTCTTATCAATATTAGTAATATAATAGTTTCACATCCTGCTTTAGAAAGAAATATCAATTTTGCACTCCTAATATGTAATTCAGTCTCTCGACCTGGTTTAATGATAGCGCCACACCATGTTTTTCTTTATGTATTATTTACATCTTATCAAAATGAAATCATGCTTTGGGGAACAAGTTGTGAGCCTCACAACTCTGCTGCATTAACAGAAACCTCATGGTTTATTACTTTATCAAAATATGGTCAAGAACTGGTGTTTCCAGGGAGAACCAGCGTATTCCAGTAAGAGTGCAATAACCAAGCCATCTCCATGTCTTGCAGACCAATGAATGGATCCAGCACAGAAAAGGAAATACATGGATCTAGCTTCTTTATCCCTTTAAAATATAAAAATAAGTATTATTTACAAAAAAGGCCTGGGGTAGGGGTGCCTAGGTGGCTCAGTCAGTTCAGTTTCTGATTTCGCCTCAGGTCATGATCTCACGTTTCCTGGGTTCAAACCCCACATCAGGTTCTGTGCTGATAACTCGGAGAGTGAAGTCTGATTTGCGATCTGTATCTCCCTCTCTATCTGATTCCCCCCCACGCATGCTTTTTCTCTCTCTCTCTCCCTCTCTCCCTCACTCCCTCTCTTTCTCTGTCTTAGTCTCTCTTGAAATGATAGACAAACATTAAAAAAATTTAATCGAAAAAAAAAAGGGCCTGGGAATTCTGTTGAAAATGTGTAACTAATAAATTACTAGGAACGGATAAATGATGAATTGTGTTGCCTGTTCAACAGAGATAAAATAACAAATTTATGATTCCACTGATATAATACCAGAGTCATATATTGCTCTCAACTTACTAATTTAATGTGCCTTGATATTATGAGAAATAATTTCCTTTCATGACAAAACCACTCAGCATCTGTGTGCTGTTCCTTGCATTTATAGGTTCTTCTTATCAATTCTTATCTTCTTATCTTATCTTCTTATCAATTTTGCACTCCTAATATGTAATTCAGTCTCTGGACCTGGTTTAATGATAGCGCCACACCATGTTTTTCTTTATACTATTACTTACATCTTATCAAAATGAAATCATGCTTTGGGGAACAAGTTTGGGGCCTCACAGCTCTGCTGCATTAACAGAAACCTCATGGTTTATTACTTTATCAAAATATGGTCAAGAACTGGTGTTTCCAGGGAGAACCAGCGTATTCCAGTAAGAGTGCAATAACCAAGCCATCTCCATGTCTTGCAGACCAATGAATGTGTCCAGCACAGAAACAACCAACTCCGTTAGCCACTTTATCCTCATGGGCTTTCCCTCAAGCCCACAGATGCAGCTCCTCTACTTCGGGCTCTTCTCAGTCGTCTACACCCTGACCCTCATGGGGAACGCAGCCATTGTCTGTGCAGTGAGGTGGGACCAGCGTCTTCACACTCCCATGTACATCTTCCTGGGCAATTTCTCTCTCCTGGAAATATGTTACGTCACCACGACCGTCCCTAACATGTTGGCCAACTTCCTGTCCACAAGCAAGTCCATTTCCTTTGTGAACTGCTTTGCACAGTTCTACTTCTTCTTCTCTTTCGGGTGTGATGAGGGCTTCTTCCTTTGCCTCATGGCCTTTGACAGGTACCTTGCCATCTGTCGCCCTCTGCATTACCCACGCATCATGACGAAACAGCTGTACACTGGCCTTGCCATCTTTGGCTGGTCATGTGGGTTCATTGTTGTCCTAACCCCAGTTGTTCTCATTGCACAACTACCCTACTGTGGCCCAAATACCATCAACCATTTCATGTGTGATCCCGTCCCATTGATGATGCTGTCCTGTTCTGAAGACACCATGACACTGTTCATTTATTCTACCATCAATATTACTTTTATAATTGGAACTTTTCTCTTTGTTCTGGGTTCCTATGCTCTGGTGATTGTGGCCGTGCTAAGGATGCCCTCAGCAGCACGCAAACGCAAGGCTTTCTCCACCTGTGCTTCTCATCTAGCAGTAGTGATCCTGTTTTTTGGCTCTGTTATGGTGATGTATGTTAGTCCTGGATCAGGGCACCCAGTGCAAGTACAGAAAATTATTACCTTGTTTTATTCTGTGATAACACCCCTCTGTAATCCTCTAATTTATAGCCTCAGAAACAAAGAGATGAAGACTGCTCTGAGGAAAATCTTTGGCCCTGAACATGGTATTCAGAAATTATAAATCAGGGGCGCCTGGGTGGCTCAGTCTGTTAAGCCTCCGACTTCGGCTCAGATCAGATCTCACATTCATGGGTTGGAGCCCAGCGTCGGGCAATGTGCTGATAGCTCAGAGCCTGGAGCCTGCTTCAAGTTCTGTGTCTCCTTCTCTTTTTGCCCCTCCCCCCATGCTCTGTCTCTATATCAAAAAATAAATAAAAACATTTTTTAAAATTTAAAAAAAGAAATTATAAATCAGAGTCAAATTCCATCACTGAAGTGTAACTTCGCTTAACAAAATATGAGTGATCTATTTGACTGAAAATTCGCTAAGTTGAATTCAAAAAACTATTATAATGAAAACCCATTTTCATTGTAAACACTGCTCACCACAAAATGCAGTAGTCACATTTAGAATGTGTTTTAGCAAGTGGATTCAAGTTTGTTTTAAAGTTAATGTCAAGTGAGTAAAATTTTAGTATCTATGCCCATTGATCCCTCTACATGTAACTGAATTTTGAAACAATTGATACATATGTAATAGAGATCACAGATTGCTTTGGGCATTAACACTATAAGCCATTAAATCTCTCCTGAGACTTACTGACTGTTTAAGTTGCAAATATGAAGGAAGTCAAACTGCAGTATGTGTCTTTAAGGAAACAGACTAATAGCCTTGGTTGGCTATTTATGATTTTTCAGAGGGCACAATACAAGGATTAGGACTTATAGCGTATTAGCTACCTAGAAGGCAGTAAAGATAAGAGCTAAACATAAAGTCTAGGACATTTTTAGTCAAGTCATAACTCAGCTTAGGGTAAATCTACTTAAACAACAGTTTCTGGTACCATGTGTGGTTTAATTTTAATACTGTGTGACTTATTTGTATTTATACTTTGTCGTCACATTGGTTTCTATGTAACACCCAGAGCTCTTCCTCACAAGTGTTCTCCTCCATGCCCATCACCCCCTTTCCCCCTCCCCCTTCAGCCCTCAGTTTGTTTTCACTGTTCAAGAGTCTCTCATGATTTGCCTCCCTCCCTCTCCCTAACTCTTTATCCCCTTTCCCATCCCCATGGTCCTATGTTAGGTTTCTCTTCTTAGACCTGTGAGTGAAAACATATGATATCAGTACTTCTCCACCTGACTTATTTCGCTCAGCATCACACCCTCAAGGTCCATCCACATTGCTACAAATGGCCAGGTTCGACTCTTTCTCATTGGCACGTAGTATTCCATTGTATAGATAAACCACATCTTCTTGATCCATTCATCAGTTATGGACATTTAGGCTCTTTCCCTGATTTGGTTCCTGTAGAAAGTGCTGTTATGAACATTGGGGTACATGTGCCCTTATGTATCAGCACTTCTGTATCCCTTGGGGAAATCTCTATTGCTGAATCATAGGGGTGTTCTATAGTTAGGTTTGTGAGGAAATTCCACACTGTTTTCCAGAGTGGCTGTAGCGGTTTACATTCCCATCAACAGTGTAGGAGGGTGCCCCTTTCTCCACATCCTCACCAGCATCTATAGTCTCTTGATTTGTTCATTTTAGCCACTCTGATCGGTGTGAGGTGGTATCTCATTGTGGTTTTGATTTGTATCTCCCTGATGATGAGTGATACTGAGCATCGTTTCATGTGCCTGTTGGCCATCTGGATGTCCTCTTTGGAGAAGTGCCTGTTCAGGTCTTCTGCCCATTTCTTCTCCGAATTATTCATTTTTTTGGGTATGGGGTTTGTGGAATTCCCTATAGATTTTGGATACTAGCCCTTTATCTGATATGTCATTTGCTACTATCTTTTCCCATTCTGTTGGTTGCCTATTAGTTTTCTTGATTGTTTCCTTTGCAGTGCAGAAGCTTTTAATCTTTATGAGGTCCGAATAGTTTATTTTGGTTCTTGATTCCCTTGCCTGGGGATGTGTGTGTAACTTATTTTAATGCCATAGGCATCCTTAAAACTAGTTCCATTAACTTCACACTTGTCAGAATGGCTAACATCAAAAACAAAAGAAAATAGCACTGGCAAAGATGTGGAGAATAAAGAACCCTCATGCCCTATTGGTGGGATTGCAAACTGACACAGTCACCATACTAAATAGTTTGGAGGTTCCTCCAAAAATTAAAAATAAAATTATCATATGATCAGGAATCCCACTATGGGATATGTACCCACAGAAAATGAAAATGCTAATTTGAGAAGATATAGGCACCTCTAGGTCCACTG
Source organism: Helogale parvula (assembly GCA_004023845.1). Classification (NCBI taxonomy): domain Eukaryota; kingdom Metazoa; phylum Chordata; class Mammalia; order Carnivora; family Herpestidae; genus Helogale; species Helogale parvula. The sequence continues at coordinate 6,263 of PJEM01015966.1, read as the reverse complement.
CAGCATTACTTACAATAGCCCAGGTATGACAGCAATCTAATATCCATACATAGATGAATGGATAAAGAATATATGGAAGATAAAGATAGATAGATATTTGTATGTTTACATACACATACAATGGACTATTGCTAAGCCAAAAGAAGAATGAAATCTTGCCATTTGCAATAACATGGATGAATCTAGAGAATATAATGCTAAATAGAATAAGTCAGAAAGAGAAAGACAAATAGCATATTATTTAACTCATAGGTAGAATTTAAGAAACAAAACAAATGAACTGAGGAAGAGCCAAAAAAAATCCTTAAATAATAAAGAACAAACTGGCGAATGGGAATGGGGAGGTAGGTTGAGGGATTAGGTGAAAGGGATTTACAGTACGCTTATCATGATGAGCACTGAGTAATGTATAGAATTGTTGAACCACTATATTGACACCTGAAACAAATGTAACACTGTATGTTAATTACGATAGAATTTATTTCTCAATATATTTTATTAGTGACTTTTCTCAGTGAGTTACATTACAAAGATAAACCAATATTATAGTGATCCATCAATATTTTCCTATGTTTAGCCTTTTGATTTATGTAAACATGTCTATGTTCAATTATAAGGTTAACACAACTTTACGTTTTCTTGTCTACTCTTTTTTCAATGCTTTTAATTAAGTTTTTGATTTTAATTCTATGTAGATAACATACAGTGTTAAATAAGTTGATGTATACAATACAGTGATTCAACATCTTTAGATTACTCAGTGCTCATCCTAATTCTGGAAAGTAACAAATAAATGAATAAAGTTTTAAAATGTTTTACTTCCATAAAACATTAGACTAACATTATTGCTTTAATTATGACTATTATTTTGTTCTGTTGCCATTTTTTAATGTGATTCTCTAAAACATAATGAAAAGAAATCATAATAGGGGAGTCTGGGTAGCACAGTCAGTTAAGCATGTGACTCTTGGTTTAGGCTCAGTTCAGAATCTCACAGTCCATGAGTTCAAGCCCCCATGGGTACTGTGCTGGAAGTGTGCTAGCACTGTCCCCGTCTCTCTCAGATAAATATACTTTTTAAAAAATCATAATATAAAATGTAATTTAAGGATTTTAATTTATAGACTTTAAGAAGTCATTTGTTCCACAAAGTGGTGTGAAACAATAATTGGATTTTACTTCACAAAAGAACCTAGATTGAAAATAATTTTTGAGCTTGAAAGTCAGAAATTCGGGATACTGGTAAATATGTAGAAGTCTTTATTCTATCTCACATTAGAAACAAATAAAATGACTGATCAAGTGCCTAAAAATTATTTATTGGAAGAAAATATGAACCGTTCGAAATTTCTTCCAAACCAGATTCAGGATTAGGTTTGAAATGTTAATAATTTTAGATCTGATTTTCATCTATGGCGCTTAAACAATGACGAGATGGTTCCATTCATCTTTCTTAATTAAATAAGAAAAAGGAATAAGAATTAAGGATTCTTAATGAAATATTTATTGGATTTTTATGAAGGTGAACAGGTGCCTATTTTTTATAGTAGTATTCAAGTTAATTATTAGCCAAATTATCTCACCCATATTAATTTTACTTCATATTAGGTTTGCTACCACGAGAGATAATTGCAAATTATTTGGTACATTAAGAAGCATTTCCTTAAGATTTACGTCTATTGTTACCACACTAACTCCTCTTGCTTAGTTCACACCTATGACTTCATATTGCAAGTGAGCTTTCATAAATCAGCTGACAAACAAGGAATGGGACCTCAGGCTTTATTCACAAATGGGTCCTCTGAATATATAGTACTGCAAGAAAAAAAAATGTGCTATTGCTGCACTATAGCCCAGTTGCAGGTGGCTATAGAGTATAGGGTAAAGGAAATCCTCAAAAAGCAAAATGGTCAGAGCAAATCACTTAGTTGTCTCCTTTTATATGGTAGGAGAAATGGCCTGCTACACAAGATAAGGATATGCATGACTAATAACAGATGCAAAAAGTTGCACTGGATGGTCAGGGACGCAGAAGGACCCAGATAAGAAAACCAGACTCAAAGAAGTTTGAAGAGGCAGCAAATGGACAGACCTATGTATGCAAATCTTTGGGTCTCAAATCAATGCCCATCTCAGAGAGGATCGTTCACAATGGAGGCATTCAACAGTCAGATACAAAGAATGAGTCATGCAGGACAAGTCAGGCAATTCTGACTTCCTTCACCTAAGTGCTTAAAGAAAGTACCGTGAAGACAGTGGTAGGGATGGAGGCTCTACATAAGCCACAAAATACAGACCCTTTCATTCAAAGGCTGGGAAAACCACGGAGCTACTATGTATACTGACTCAGCAAGAAAACAATGTTAAACTTTCAATAAGGCACCATACTCAGAGTGCCTGGCAGGTTCAGTCGGTTAAGTGTCCCACTTAGGCTCAGGTCAGGATCTCATGGTCCCTGCTTTTGAACCCTGCATAGGACTCTGTGCTGACAGCTCAGAGCCTAGAGGCTGCTTCATTCAGATATTGTCTCTCCCTCTCTCTCTACATCTCTCCTACATGCACTGTGTCTCTCTTTCTCTCTCTCTCTCAAAATCAAGTGAACATTAAAAAAATAAAAATTGAAAATAAGGCACCATCCTCGAAGAAAACTAACCAGCAACAGGTAACAGATTGATCACATTCAATTCCTTTCATACTTGTCCTTTCTGTGATTTATTTTTTTTTCCTGGATGTGGGTTGGACTTCCTTTTCTGAAGAGCCTCTGCCTGCACCACCATCCTTATGCTTAGGGAATAACTGACTTACTAATATGGGATCGCTGTATGACTATACCACCCCATGAAGTCAAACAACATGCACATGATCACGAGATTCACTGGCCCTACCTACACTGCATCATGTGGAAGAGTATGCTTGATAGAAGACAGGAATGCAGTACTAAAGATAACCATGGTTCCTCAACCTAAGCATTACTGACATTATGGGCTGGAGAATGCTTGCTTGTGGGAAGCTGTCCTTTGCAGGACAGAAGATTCAGCAGCATCCCTGAATCCACCAACTATCCACCTACTGGTATGACAGGCGTGATAACCAACATTGTCTTCAGACAGTGTCAAATATCTCCTGGTAGGTGGGGGTAGCTGTCTCCATTTGAGGACCACTGGGGTCAATGAAGATATCATCTTGGGGTTAGGCTGCAAATTTTGGACTGTGTCCTCCAGAAAGTGTTACACATATCTAATCAATGGCCAATAAAGGGGCTTCACCCTCAACAGCTAAAATTACAACATTCTGAGAACAAAAATGTGCAAGATTCACTCCCCATAATGTCCAGTGATTCGCTTGCAGAATTTGCTCTAGCTGGCTCTGCAAATTTAAGTTCTGCCAAATAAATGATGGTAACCAGGATCGGAGGAGAAGATGCTTCTATGAGGAGACTAAGAAAGAGTTCCATTGAGCCTAAAGCTATAACTGCTTCTGTTTTGAACTCACGTATTGGTGACATATTCCAAGTGTCTGGTAAGCACTCAATAAATATTTGTTAAATAAACACATACCAGTTTTAGCACTAATGGATATGATAGAATTGTGACTGAAATGTCTCTGAAAAACAAACCTGAGAACTAATACTGATAAGCGAAGAATTTGCCTTCTTCAAAACAGAAACAGGGAGTTCAAAGGTACATCTTCATATTAAAGTTATTACAGAAGGCTCTGTTACTGTTTAATTATTCCCCAGGAACATTTTACAATGCCTGATTAGAACAAGCACAAGAGAAGATAAGAACCTAGTACTGCAATGCACCAATCCTCAGGGAATAGTAGGGCCTGGGATTTCATTGGAAATAAGTAAAATATAAAACAATCTCATTTGTTGAACAAATACCTTAAAAACATCATGGGAAAGAGTCTCAAATCTTAAGACCATGATATGAAAAAATAAATACAGCCAGTACCTTCACTTAGGCTTATCTAAATCATTAACATGAGTGTTGTATCTAGGGAGAAAAAATCTTTTAAAATTCCCTTTTTGCAACTCATGGCAGGTTATAAACCTGATTCTCTGATTCTTCTGAAGTTCCCCCTGTGCTTTTCATGCTGTGGTACTGTTTTATTCCCCTTCTCTCACCATTCTTTCTTCTTGGAACACTTCCAAGGAGTGAGTTAAAACTCTGCATGCCCTATTACAAATGCTGAGTTTTCTACAGAAATGGATTTACAGGCAAGTTCTTTTCTTCTGGCTCTGAGAATAAAGATATCTGAGTAGAATAAAATTCAGATAGAAAAGACTGGAAATACTAATTTTTCTCTTGTTTCACACGGTCTAGGAAATACATGTATCTCCTTCTTTATCCCTTTAAAATATAAAAATAAGTATTATTTATAAGAAAAGGCCTGGGGTAGGGGTGCCTGGATGGCTCATTCGGAAGTATCTGATTTTGGCTCAGGTCATGATCTCACAGTTCCTGTGTTCAAGCCCCACATCAGGTTCCTAGCGACGGATAAATGATGAATTCTGTTGCTTGTTCAACAGAGATAAAATGACAAATTTATGATTCCACTGATATAATACCAGAGTCATATATTGCTCTCAACTTACTAATTTAATGTGCTTTGATATTATGTGAAATAATTTCCTTTCATGACAAAACCACTCAGCATCTGTGTGCTGTTCCTTGAATTTATAGGTTCTTCTTTGGATTTCGACGGTATACAACTAGGATTCCCAAGAATACTGTAACAGGAGACACAAACAAGGTGAGTACTGATACAGATATGATATACCACTGTTAGTGTCCTGTTTTCAATCAAAATCTTAATAAAATTTCCTAGTGTAGATTAGTAATGTATTAGGAAACAGGCCAGAGTAAAAAGGACAAAAATAAATGAGTTTTAAAAATTCAGTCATGTGAGTTATGCAGATAACCACTAAGACTTGATTGGCATTTTATAAATCCTTTTCTTCAAAAGAATGCAGCAGAATAATTTGTGGGCATCCCATAGGTAAGAGATTTTTGAAATTTAAGAATATCAATAGCCTCTTACATTAAGAGTAGTATTATACTTTTTCTCTTTGTTTCTGTATATTCTGTCCTCTCTATACAAACAACTACAATTTACATGTGGTTAAGTTAAAGACACTCTATTTTTCATTTCTAGGGGAATAGGCACCACTCACTAGTTCCATACCTTCCTGTCCATATAAAAGATGGCATTTAATTCTTTCTCAGATCCTACATTACAAACTCAATGAGAAAATCATACAGTTCTTAAGGATGAAAATCCTAAATAATCTTTAAAAAAAAAATCTTACCACACGATCAAAACACATCAAGGGAGATACTTTGTCTTCCAGGACAGGGAGAACGAACACACACACACACACACACACACAAACACACACACACACACACACACACACACACACACACACACGCACAAACTCTCTTAATGGGAGAAATCCTGGTACTTGCCCTACACTGCCATCTGATATGATATGAACGCTACAGGAAACAAACAGACTGAACCACCAGCTTGCTTTCTGGCTTGCCACAGTCTATACAGCCCCATGGGAAAAACAGCAGTCCTTCCACCTTAGATGCTAAATGTGACAGCCAAGAGTATATCTCTAAAGATAAAACACATGTACAAGTTAAGCCATGATTCAGTAACAACAAACTTGGAGGAATTTTAGGTGCCAAAGCGTAAGGCTCTTCCCCATGCAATGAAGCTCAATACAAAAGGTTGGATAGAGAGAAAACATTTTTTATGTACCAGACATATCTAGTTATGTAGTGAACCATCTATGAGAGAGCCGTTTTGGTCATCACTTGGCAGTAGCATAAACAATCAAAAAAGAATATTCCTTGAGCCCTTTCACTGTATCTCAGTGAGAAAGAACTTTTTGAAACGGCTAAATATAAGTAGAAATTCATTTACTATTCTTATCAATATTACTAATTATAATAGTCTTACATTATGCTTCAGAAAGAAATATAGATTTTGCACTCCTAAACATAATCCAGTCTCCTGACCTAGTTTAATGATAGCCCCACACCATGTTTTGATTTATAGTATTACTTACATCTTATCAAAATGAAATCATGCTTTGGGCACAGATTGTGTGCCTCACAGCTTTGCTGCATTAACACAAACCTCATGGTTTATTACTTTATCAAAAAATCGTCAAGAACTGGTGTTTCCAGGGAGAACCAGCATACTCCAGTAAGATACTCCAGCAATAACCAAGCCATCTCCATGTC
>PJEM01015965.1:0-27753 GCA_004023845.1 Helogale parvula | reverse complement strand
CAGCATCTATAGTCTCTTGATCAGTTCATTTTAGCTACTCTGACTGGCGTGAGGAGGTATCTCAGTTAAACCACATCTTCTTTATCCATTCATGAGTCAATGGACATTTGGGCTCTTACCATAATTTGGCTATTGTTGAAAGTGCTGCTATCCATATTGGGGTGCATGTGCCCCTATGAATCGGCACTCCTATATCCCTTGGATAAATTCCTAGCAGTGCTATTGCTGGGTCATAGGGTAATTCTATTTTTAATTTTTTGAGGAACCTCCACACTGTTTTCCAGAGCAGCTGCACCAGTTTGCATTCCCACCAACAGTGCAAGAGGGAGGTTCCTCTTTCTCCACATCCTCACCAACATCTGTCATTTCCTGAGTTGTTCATTTTAGCCACTCTGACTGGTATGAGGCGGTATCTCAGTGTGGTTTTGATTTGTATTTCCCCCACATCAGATATTTTAAATATGAGTCAGGAAATACATATGTACAAAATTCTGTGAAAAACTAATGGGCTGAGGGAATCCTGCAAATAATATGTAAGTCCAACTCCGCTACTTCATGTCTAACTTCACTTTTATTTTAAACACAAGAGAAAAGGAGCCAGTGCTTCTTCTCCAATTATTTACCTGTTGTGTAAGACTGCCGAATGGCCAAATCTGTTGACATCATGGTGAAGATCAGGTCTGGGAAGCACTGACCAGCGGTCACAAGCTAGGAGCAAGAAAAACGTATTTCAGAGGGAATCACTATTCATAATCAGTGAGGAACTGGCATCTTCTTTGGGAAGAAGACTGCACAAGCACAACCTCATAAAATGTATCTCTCAGTTTTTCTTAATCACACCATTATTTCTGAGGTAAAATACAGCAGCAGCAGAACAACAGGGCATGGGAGGTAGGACAATATGGCAATTCTAATTCAAAAATGCATTCAACACCCATGACACTCACATCTCTCACTCTGCTGCCTATCCCTTTTACCCACTAGAATGTTTCTTAACTTAATTCAACATTTTCCACAACTTAGGTAAGTAAAACAGGTGGGTTCCATAATTATTTTCCACTCCATATTGATTTGTTCAAACTCAGTAGCTAAAACAGGAAAACAGTGGAAAAGGAAAAGCAAAAAAAATTTTTTTAAGTTCCAACTTTGGGGTGTCTGGGAGGCTCAGCTGGTTGAGTGCCCGACTTCCGCTCAGGTCAGGTCATGACTTTACAGTTCGTGAGTTTGAGCCCCACGTTGGGCTCACTGCTGTCAGTGCAGAGCCTGCTTTGGATCCTCTGTCTGCCCCTTGCCTGCTCACAGGCTTTCTCTCTCAAAAATAAATAAAACATTAAGAAAAAAAGTTCAAACTTCATCTCTTTTTAAAGTCCTTTTCTAGGTTCCCTAGACCTACCAATTTTTCTCTGTTTTGTCCATGTCAGCAACTTCTCTTCTGTACCTTAATCCAACTGGTGCTGCAGAACCCTGCCAACCTCACTCACACTCCCTCTCAGAGACACTCAGACATTCACATTCACTAAGCGAAGGTTCTTCCACTTGATCCAGTCCTTTACTCAACCCTGGGAACAACAGCTTTCACTTCCTTCTCCCCAGCCGAGACTCTGTGGTCTCCTTCACACAGAGAACAGAGGCCACCAACTCACATAGCTTCCTATCCACCTACCCTGCTTCCCTCTCTAAAACCACAGGGTGGCGGGGATTCCTTCCTCTTGTCACCTGGCTTTTACCACAGCATTTAAATGTGTCCAAGGAGGCACTCAACTTACGCAAGCCTGCTCTTCCCTCCACAGAGAAGTGGGCTGTACTTCTTTTTGTTTGTTTTCTTTTCACTAAAATAGTTAACATTCATGGTGTATCTCTCACCTTACATCACTGCTATCTAGATTATTCCTCCTCCCTATCTACAGGCTAACAAAGGACATCTTTATTGCTAAATCCAACAGGCTATCTAGAGCTCTTGTTTTAGTTAATTCCTCTGCAGCCACTGTTTACTGCTCCCTCACTGATCACCAATCTTGCCTCACTTACCTCCTGCTTCTCTGACATGTTTTCACTGTCTCCACTCTCCTTCAGACTTCTTTATCCATCCATCCTCTGGCTGTCTGCTCAGCCCTCATGACACATGCTCCCTAGAGGTCGCCCCTGCCTAGGGCTTCCCACTGACCTCTGTGTGGCTTAGTCCCATAGTCATTTCTAGCCGAACCTGCCCCTAAACCCAATTACTCCCTCCCAACCCAGTCCCTCTCCTTTTACTTCCAGCCTTGATATAAAGCACCTTCTACCATGGCCACACCAGATACCCAGAAATAAGGTATAAGTGCTGTCTAACTTCACCTAGCTTACTCCCTTGGGACCCAGGCTGGATGGCCCCTCCTCAAGAAGGCTTTCCCTGACCATAATCTTTACTCTCTTGAGTTAAGGAATGCCCACAGATGCTCTCATGTTTTCTGCTCAGTTCTCCGCCTCACCTACTACGAGGCCAAGCACTGTAATTTACTCATCTCACAATCTCCAAGCTTAGTGGCTGGCACATATATGTCTGTTAAAAAAGAACATCTGATGAGACAAGAGAACTTCTAGTATTTGTTTCGCATGAACACATACTGCCCTCTTCTGGTCAAGTATATTTTTGAAAATTACATGTGAAAAAAGTATTATGTCAGGAATGTGTAAAACCGGTTTTTAGGGAATGAGATAAAGCTATTGGTTAAACCAACTTAACACAATGCTGGTGGTCACAACTACATAAGACTATTATATAAGTCATTCATTTGTAACACAGAGGCTGGTCACCCCAAGCCATCCACAAAAAACAACGTTCAACTAATTAATGAGAGTGACTTCACTTAATAGAACTCAGTAAGAAAAATATAAAACTTTAAATAAGAATATAGACTTAATATAGAAGAAATACTTTTTAAAAGATGTGTAATATTTGTCACATGAATATAAAAAATACCATTTAGAGGGCGCCTGCGTGGTTCAGTTGGTTGTGTCCAACTTCATTTCTGGTCATCATCTTGCAGTTTGTGAGTTCGAGCTCCATGTGGGGCTCGCTTTGGATCCTCTGTCCCCCTCTCTCTCTGCTCCCCCCCACTCTCACATGCTCTCTCTCTAAAATAAACATTAAAAAATTTTTTTTTAAATACCATTTAGACCTCTTTCAAATGGCCTGACCATTTTTAACTAGAAATATTTTCAGTTTCTTTTAAAATGTTGTTTATAAGGTGCTTTGGGTGGCTCAGTCAATTGAGCGTCTGACTTCAGCTCAGGTCAGGATCTCATGGTTCATGGGTTAAAGCCCTACGTCAGTCTCTGCACTGACATGTGGAGCCTGTTTCAGATTCTCTGTCTGTCTCTCTCTCTCTCTCTGCTTTCCCTCATTCACGCTCTTTCTCTCTCTCTCTCTCTCTCTCTCTCTCAAAAATAAACATACATATATACATACATAAAATGTTGCTTATAGACAAAAAGATTCTTCAAAGCTAAAATGGCTTTGGGAAACTTACCAATGTCGTAAGCCATGAAATCTGAAGAGAAGCATTTGGCACCATGGCTCATGGACGTGTCATTGTGTGTGTTTCCTCCAAACACCAGCATGGTTCCACTTACTATCACAGCTGTGTGCAAGTAACGGAAAAATCGGCTGTCCTTAAGAATGGTCCTTTTGAGTTTATTTAAAAATAATAAATACAAGGTTAGTTTTTTAGGATACTTATTATCTATATGCTAATGCAAACACAACCATTTTCTTAACTTTAGAACCAAATGTGCAAATACTTCTAGATTTTTCCCTATGTATAAGTAACTTTCTCAACAATAAATATGTAAAATCTTAAAGGCCTGTTAGGAATTTTGACAAAACATAGTAAGAGTCTTAAAAATGGTCATACCTTATGACACTATAATTCCAGCTTCTGGGTAGAAATCACATAAAATACAGACAAAATCTGTATGCAAAGCCTTATTAATAAGACAACAACTAGAAACCAGAACTTCCAACCGTTCAGGCTCAGTACACCCACACGACAGAGTATTTACACAGTCACTAAAATGACAGACATTTTAATGACTGACAGAATGTAAAATGGTATCCACAGCATGGTCTCAAAATATGTAAGGAAATACAAAAAGAATGAAGAGAAATCATTGTTTTATATAATCACATTATTTCATAATTCAAATCAGACCTGTATGTATTAAAATTAGCATACTTTGCACAGTTCAATTTATAGGAGAGGGAGGAGAGCTCTAATTTAGGTCCTGAGACCACCTCTGTTTGATGATTTCATGCAATGACGCCAGTAACTAACCCCAATGATGACACTTTGGTCATCAAGAAAAGGTTAAAAAATGGGCAGATTCTACTTAATTGCAACAATTCACAGGGGTGCCTGGGTGGCTCAGTAGGTTAAGTGTCCAACTTCAGCTCGGGTCATGTTCTCACCACTCATGGCTTTGAGCTCCGCGTCAGGCTCTGTGCTGACAGCTCAGAGACTGGAGCCTACTTCGGATTCTGTGTCTCCCTCTCTCTCTGCCCCTCCCCCACTCACATTCTATCTCTCTCAAAAATGAATAAATGTTTAAAAAAATTTGTTTTTAAACCAAAAAACCAACAATGCACATAAACTCAGCTTTGCAGAACAATTTATTCCTCAGAATTCTGAAGAGTTAAAATGTTACAGTGATACTGTCTAAAATTGAAAAACTAGGGGCGCCTGGGTGGCTCAGTCGGTTGAGCGTCCGACTTCGGCTCAGGACATGATCTCACAGCTCGTGGGTTTGAGCCCTGCGTCGGGCCCTGTGCTGACAGCCCAGAGCCTGGAGCCTGCTTCCAATTCTGTGTGTCCCTCTCTCTCTGCCCCTCCCTGTTCATGATCTGTCTCTGTCTCTCAAATATAAATAAATGTTTAAAAAAAAAGTTAAAAATAAATAAATAAAAAAATTGAAAAACCAGTCAAAAAATATTAAGCATTTTCTAATCAATCTACTACAAAATCACAGGATAATGCAACAAAATAAATACTAGCTACACAATTACCTTCTGCTTCTTTCCCAATTTTCTTATCTACAATGCTGAAGAAAAGTATCTGCTAGGCCTAAAAGCAAAAATATAACACAGTATTTTCCCGACAATTGCCAGAATTCACACGTTAAGGTAAAAGCTAAGACAAAGCACCCACCACATCTGGGTGTCCACATCGTATCTGTAGAGATCATCTGCGAGCCGGTACTTATTGGCGCTGAAAGCCTTGTAGCCTCCGTGAACATACAGGGCCCTGGTCCTGTGGTCGTAGACGCTGCTGTGGCCATAGCCCCCTTGGACAAGGGCACCCTGGGTATGTAATATATTCCATGTGTTCTTAGCTGGAAGGGGAAACAGTTAAAGGCAAATGTTGCAGGCTCCTCCTCTCTAATACTTTAAATGACCAATTAGTTTATAATAAGAGATTTCAGGAGACTTGATACACATAAATTTCTTTTATGTTTTAATTTTTAAAGGAAGGCCATCTAAAACTTATAAGAAAACCAGGAGGACAAACATCAGCCTGTTAAATGATCTGATGTTCTAAGAAACCATGCAGGAAAATAATTATATTAAGTTTAAAAGACTCAGATTCCCCTCAGTTGAACAACTGATATCCCGTGACCTTCAGTGACCGATACACAAATGTACTTTATGGGCCTGCTTTCTCAAACTATCAATTAATGGGTGGTACTCCTGCACCACAACAGACATAATAAAATTTAACCAATGGAAAGACTACACATTAAGGGGAAATCACAGTCCATTAACCCAGTCTCTAAAGGGTGGTCTAATTTTTTTTTTTTTTGTCAGAATACTTGTAGCTCCAAACCATTTTTATTTATTTACTTTCTTTTCAACACCCAAAGCTTTTAGTGCCATCTTTGGCTGCTTGCCAAACTGACAGTAACAAATATATACTACATAGCAGCAGCAATAATCTGAATTTCATTAGGAATATAGTAACATTCACTGTATTTCAAGATAAAGTACTGGATCAGTGGTAGGTGGAATCTTGTTAAACAGAATAATAAGGGTAAAGGTTTTAGATTTGCCATTCAAAAAAGAATCACTAGAAAAAAACACACCTACCCAAGTCATATTCCTGTACATTGCTTATATAGCCATAGAGAGGGCAATGACCAAAGATGACCAGCATGACCACTCGGCCAGTTTTCAATGTGACGATGTGTGCCGAGTGCCCGACCACTGCATACTGCTCCTTTGCTTTAGGGGTCAACAACACCCATGATTCGTTATGAATATGGAACACTCTCAACTCATTGGTCACATTCCCTGTTGAATCAATCTTTCCTCCGTACATGTAAATTTTATCCTAGGGGGAAAAATGTAAACAAATTTCTAAAAAACAGCAAAAGGATTAACCTGAGAAGGAAAAGGAGAAGTTCAAAACCACAATATTATTTTTTAGCTTAAAAAGGGCTAGTAAAATACACCTTACAGTGAATTATTAGGAAAAGACCGGAGAAAGGAACAAGATAAAATGAGATAAAATATATTCCATATCTCCAACACTTCACCACTGTTCTTGGACTTCCTCATATGAGATCTCTAACAGTAGAAAAAGGGTTGGAAAAATAAGGTTGAAAAGTTCCCTTATCCTACCATAAACCACAAAAACAAGGAAATGAAAGTGATTATTCAGTTATATTGCAAGGTGGCTATTCCTGACTAAACTTGCTAATGAACATAAAAGCTGATTTATACAGTATTAATTTTTAACCATTTAGTACAATCTTAACACCACAGTATAATGTGAGTCCATTAAAATCTCTTAGGTTACACTGGTTTAAATGTTAATTTCCACTTACAACCTAGCCAATTATATAGTCCTCCCAAATAGAAAGTTTCCCCCACACTCCCCCCCCCCCGAAAAAACACTTCAAAACTATAGACAGAATAGAATGGTAATTGCCAAGGGCTGGGGGCAGGGCAGGGGGTGGGGGAAGGAGGGGATGGGAAGTTACTGTTTAATAGGCATAGAGTTTTAGTTTTACAAGATGAAAGGAGTTACCGAGATGAATGGTGGTGATAGTTGCACATTAGAAATGTATGTCATACCACTGAACTGTACACTTAAGAATGGTTAAGATGGAAAAAAATGGTTAAGATGGTAAAGTTCACATTATGTGTATTTGACCACAATACGAAAGATCAGAGACAAAAAAAGATTACATAGCTCTTCAACCACATAATACAATAAAGTAAGCATGGAAGGCTTGAGTTTCTAGCTTAGTACAGAGCAAAGACATTTTACCTTGTATAATGCTAAAGAATGACCGTATCTAACAACCACATTGTTCACAGACGGGTTCAGGGAAAGCCACTCCCTAGAAGCAAGGTCATACCTACAAAACAAATATCATATTTTCACCCAAATGACAAAACAGAATGTCTTATACTTTTTTATTTGTGATACAATGCAGTTTGGCGATACTAATTAAACATGCCATGCATACAAGAAGGCACCTCTGCAAACAAACAAACTTAACCTCTGGGGGGTGGGGATGGGAGGGGAGGTGCAGAGCTTGAGAAGCGGGGCTGGGCTGAACAGCCCTGGGACAAGGGAAAAAATATCTACTGGAAGTTTCTAATGCTTCCTGAAAACCTCTTCACACGCAGTCTAAATCACTTGGAAGTTAAATTATACTCAAGAGACATTTACTGCCATAACTTCTCTTTCATTTAATCATGTGAAATTGAAGACAGGTACTGAAAAGGAATGGTAATTAAGTAAAAGAAAATTCTCGACTTTTACTTTATCTAATTGATTTTCTTAAAGTCCTACTTTCAAGGAAGCTAGATTATCACTTAGCATTTCAATTATACTATGGATTCATTTAAAGATTTTTAAAATACAAAGGAAACATCATTCCAGACATTTTGGTGCATATATACAGATAGAAAAATACACTGACGATAATATATTTATATAAAGGGGATCATGCTATACTTGATACTTTAAATCCTGTCAATTTGTATATAATTTAATAGAAAAAAATGAAGTAAAAAAGAAACCAATGCTATTGTTATACTTTAAATAAATGTTTATTTTCTATGTTTCCCCGAATAATCCAAAATTTTTATTATGAAATAATAATTATGTAAACAAGATAATACAGGAATGTTTTATCGACATAGTAGCAAAAAAAGGAAACAAATTTCCATCAATAGAAAAAGGATTAATTATGTCTATATAATAAAATTATAGAGTGAAAAATAAATACACTCAAACAACACATTCTCAACATAAATCTCAAAACAATTCTAAGCTAAATAATCAAACTGCAGAATACTGTTTCTATAATGACTAAAAACAGAAAATTTATTAATTCTAATACATGTTCATATATACCAAAAGTATAAAGATACGTATGTAAGCAAATGATACCACAAAATCAGGATACTAATTATCTTTGAGATGGGGGGAATATGCAGAGATCTTTAATTATATTAGGAATGCTCCTAACCTAGGTGGTGTATGCATTAGTATTCATTATTCTTTTCTAAGCCTTTCCTTTTGTCTTAAATATTTTACACATGATCTAAAACAAAATGGAGACGTTTACTGAGTAATAGAGTAATACATTAATACCAGCTATTACTTTATCTATTCTTTGAATATTCCACATTTTAAAAAATACATGAAAAATTATTTAGAGGTTGGATTCACTTTAGTTTTTAAGTTACATACAAAATTAAGTTAATTTTGGACAGAATCCATTAACTTCCTGCTTTGAAAGTTAAAAACCTTAGGACTCACATTTCTTCCCATTTCTTCTCCCAATTTTTGTTATGTGATTTTTACACTGTCCCGGTTCATAACACTCACACTCCATTCTGTAACTGTGATCCCATAGTTCTTTAGTACTGAATCTGTAGCTGAAGCACTCTCCTCACTGGCGTCTTACTACAACTCCTCCTTGAGACTTTAATTCCTTATTAGCTGGATTTCGCTGCTGAGTGGCTTTTTTTATAGTGGAGCTCATATATGTGCTCTTTTCCCTAAATTCTCTCATGGTTAAGAATACTTGCTTGGGGGGAACCTGGGTGGCTCAGTCAGGGTTGGGTGTCCAACTTCAGCTCAGGTCATGATCACAGTGTTCATGGGTTTGAGCTTTGAGTTGGGCTCTGCCTGTCCTGACAGCTCGGAGCCTGGAGCTTGCTTCTGATTCTGTGTCTTGTGTCTCCTACTTTCTTTGCCCCTCCCCTGCTCACACTCTGTCTCTCTTTCAAAAATAAATAAAATATATTAAAAAAAAAGAATACCTGCTTGCTAGCTTTACAGCTGAATGACATCTTGGCTGGGTATAATATCTTGGCCATTCTTTCTTGCCTCTAGAACTTTGCAGATACTGCTCCCTTGAAAAATACTGGTAGTGAACATTGCTATGGAGAAGCCCAACACTAGTCTGATTTCCCCCCTTTCATGTGGCTTGCTCTTCTGTTTGGAAGTCTGAGGAACTCTCATTCTCATTCTCTCCTCCCTCTCTCCCCCTCCTTTCTCTCTCTCTCTTTCTAATCTTTTTTAAAGTCACACTATTATATTTTACTTAGGTAGAAATAACTAAAACCCATCCAGGGTAATGTCTTTACAAAATGGACTGCACACCACTATAATACCTTTATGGAATTCCGGTTGTGGGAGGTCTTTCCTGAGTACTGGCATGGCTTCTAAAAGCATGAATATACCTAATGCTCAAGCCAGAGGCCTGTCTCTGTAAGCTTGAAAGAGAAGAAAGAAACAGAGGGAACCCAAAACCCTAGATGATTCAGTCTACTTCTCTTCAGGTGACACAGAGGGTGCTCAATCTGTATCTTATGCATTTTGCTCCTCATAGTCAACAACGAGTCAGCTCACGAGCCTGTCAGAGACACTAAGGTGCTGGCAGGTCCCAAAAACCTGGCACCGATGAACAGGACAAAGTTCTTGCATCACAGGATGTGACTCTTTTCACAACCCAGAGAAGCAAACACAAGGCAAGAACAATATTGGTGCAATAAAACATAAGAAATTCCAAACACTAAATAAATTCTGGGAGCTTAGTCCAAGATAACAGAATATTGAATGACTAGTCCTAAGACCTGGACAAGCAGATAAGCAAAGACAAACTTCAGCAATTCAGAAACAGGTGTCTTTCAGAGCTGCAGCCATCTCTCTCACAAACCCCTTCTTGATGGCTGCTATCACAATGACAATCACAGCACAAGCCAGACACTCCATTGCCCACAGGCTCCTGGGAATCCAATCACAGTGTCTGACCATCCAAAGACCACGGCAAAGGTTCTGTGGAGGTTGAACATGACCCCAGCCAGAGGAGGTACAGAACTACCTGAGAGGCTTCCCATCCAATAATTTGTCCTTTGTCCTAAAAGTTCAATAACTTGATCAGATCAGGTCTTGTTGAAGAGCTATACAATTTTTCTGAAACCTCTTGTACTATTTCAATCCATTTGTCCTATTTGTTAGGTTCTTTTCTTCAGTGACAGCAATTATCTTTATACTGGATCTCCTGTCTTCCATGTGTCTTTGCTTTTCTAATTATTTCAACCTGTATTCGTTGGAGTGTCTATAAAGCTGTCAGCAATTCCATTTTCCTTCTAGTTTTTGCTGTACATAATTTATTTATATTTCCTTAGATGCATAATCTCCCATTTCATCTCATTGTTATCATTTTCCTGTCTCTCAGTTCGTTTTTCTGAATTCAAATCCTCATTAAGTTGATGTGTGGCATGTATCAGTTGGAAGGAATCTCCTCATTTATCCTCTATGATCAGTTGACAGCATTTACAAGCTCTTTTCTTCCTCTTTATTTTTCCATCATAGAATATTTGTGTTAGCTAGAACGTCATTTCTTTCATCTTCCTTGTAATTAGACATTTATAAAGTGTGGGTGATTTCTTAGTTCTTTTTCTGGAATATCTAAGACAAGTTATCCTTCCATCCTAGCTTTATTGTGAGAAATGGTATTTTATCTTCTACCCACTTTTCTGAAGTCTGAAGACATGCTGGGACTCAGATGGAAGAGGATGCAACCTATTAAAATAAACTATCCAGACTCTGCTTTCCTCTAAGATTTTAAGTGTTCTACCCCAGTGGTCAATGTATATCCCAAATTAAAATAAGCCCTACCTTCTGAGCAGAGAGAGTCAGCCATTCAATTGATTTTCCCTCTTTTTACCCAATCCTCCCCAGCAACAATTTCTAATTTCTCCTACTCTTTAATTAAGAGGGCAAAACAACAATGATATTCATTCAGTTTGTTTCTTTCCAGATTTGGGGCTATTTGTGAGAACTCTCAGAATCTCACCCACTTGGTTTCTGTGGGCAGAATAGGGGATCAGTCTCACTGTTTCTGTGAGTCTGTTTTAAAGTTTGCTGGGGGCACCTGGGTGGCTCAGTCCATTTAAGTGTCTGGCTCCAGTCATGCTCTTACAGTTGTGTGAGTTCAAGCTCCACAATGGGCTCTGTGCTGATGGTGCAGAGCCTGCTGGGAATTCTCCCTCCCTCTTACCCCTCTCCTGCTTGTGATGTCTCTGTCTCTCTCAAAATAAATACACTTTAAAAAAAAAAAAAAAGAGTTCACTGGATTACGTATTTGGTTATCTGCTATTCAATATCTTAGTTTTTCTTTAAAAAATTTTATTTTGTTAAAAAAAATTTTTTTATGTTTATTCATTTTTGAGAGAGAGACAGAGTGTGAGCAGGGGAGGGGCAGAGAGACAGGGAGACAGAGAACAGGAAGCAGGCTCCGGGCTCTGAGCTGTCAGCACAGAGCCCGACGTGAGGCTCAAACTCACAAACCACAATATCATAACCTGAGCCGATGTCGAACGCTTAACCAACTGCGTCACCCAGGAGACCCCCCACAAAAAATGTTTTTAAACTCCTTTTTGCTTAAGGGAAGAAAATTCAGGGGTAAAATTTCAATTGGAAATCTTAACCTGGGAGACGAAGACCATTTGTTTCCCAAGAGGACTCTTGGGTAACATAAAATGGGAACTGCTTTTTAATGCAACTTAAAAGTTTTGGGGTAACAGGGTTCTGGGAAAAATAGACAATAAGCTCAATTGCTGAAATATGCTTCTATAAGAGTATAAATGATGATTAAGTTCATAATGTAAGTTCCAGAAACACTTCTTCTAAAAGGAGTCACTATATTTACTTTTCATGAGTTAGTAAAAATTATTTAGAACTATATTAACATTGACATGAAACACAAAAAGCTATAAAAATCATGTTCTGCTCAAGTACAAGCAGAAAAAAATGTTACAATCTAAAAAACAAATGTGGCGCATGAGGTACACCAGTCAAATAAAACCAAGAGGTGACATTAATATTTCTAGGAAGAGATATTTGTGAAGGAACTAAAGAATTCATTTACTCTCCCATTCAGCTGATAAATACTTATTTAAGCTCATTCTATGAGCAAAGCCCTGAGCTGAGTGAGCAAACAAGGGCTCTAACCTTGGAGAACGTATAATGGAAAAGGCAAAACCTGAGAAACAACACGTAGCATTATAAATGATGAACACTGCTCTCGAAGAAATGAGAATTATGAAAAAGAACAGGGAGAGCCTGTCTGAACTGGATGATCATCAGGGAAGATCTCCGGTGGGACAGTTAACTGAGATCTAAAGGGTGAGAAGAAAACAGCCCTGGGGTATAACAGCAAGAAGAATCTGGACAAGGGAGGGATGAGCACAAAGGCCATTAAAATATGGACACACACAGAGAGTTTTAGGTAAACACAGAAGACTGGTGAGGCGGGAAAGGAACAAGTTGAGTCTGGGAAGATAAGCAGTAGTCAGATGGAGTAGACCCATTAGGTCCAATGGGAAAACCCACTGACAGGTTTTAAGAAGGTAGTAAATGATATAATCTATACAATTAAAAAAAAAACCCATCCCAGTTGGTATTTAAAAAATGGATTAAGAGGAATGCATGGAAACAGACAGACTTGCTAGGAATCTACTGCTAAACCCTATGTGAGAGATAGTGGCAGGCTGGTCACAGACAGGAAAGAGGGAATACAACATGTATTTAGTGGGCTTCATATGAGATTAGGATAGGAGGACGTGAAGGAGAGGAAGTATAAAATCATTCCCAGATTTTTTGCTTTGAGAGAGGATGATACCAAATACAAGGGTAAAAATCACATCAGTGGTAGAATACTCAACTCTCACAGTATCTAGGATCATAGCAGAAGGGACAATCACTTTCACACCTTTAATTTTACCTTACTTCTCAGGGCAGTGACACTAGAAACAGTAAAAAATAGAGTGGGGGTAGATTTTAAAAGTAGAGCTAACAAGATCTGCTGACATACGGTAGCAGACAGAAACTGGGGTGGTGGTCTTCATGATCTTGGCTTCTTGGTATTCATGCCCATGTGTAATACCTTCCCCTCTCCTCAAGTGTAGGCAGTATCTAGGACTTGCTCCTAACCAACAGAACATGGCAAAAATGATGCCATGACATCTGTCCCACCAGCAGACTCAGTCTAGAGAGTCTCCTTGTGACCTAATGAAGCAAGGAAGCAAGCAGCCACACTAGGGAAGTCAAAGTGATAAGGAACTGTGGGCGGCCTAGACCTAGGACTTGAGGGCAGCCTCTACTTGACAGTCAGCAAGGAGCTGGGGCTATAACCACAAGGAAATGGATTCTGCCAACAGACCTAATGAGCTTGGAAGTGGACTTTCCCCCAGCTGAACCTCTAGATAAGAACAACGGCCAGCTGACACTATGATTGCAGAGCACCCAGTAAAGCCTTGCCCAGACACCTGACCAGCAGAAATGTGTGCTGTTCGAAGCTGCTAAATTTGTACTTGTTTGTTATGGAGCAACAGATACCTATATACATACTGATATGGGATGTGAAAAAACAAGAAGTTAAGAATGGCTCCAAAATTTCGGGGTTAGGCAAACAGAAGTATGAAGTAATCATTAACTGAGATAGGGTCATCTGGGGCAAGAGCTGCCCAGGAGGAAAGATCAGTTTTGGACACATACAGATGCCTCTGAGATAGCCAAAAGATTGAGATGTCAAATAAAGAGGTGGAGGAGATAAGGGTTCAGGTGAAAAGGCTAGGATGCAGACATAAATTTGGGGGTCACCAACATAAAGGCCAAGATATTATATGGGATCACCAGGAGAGTGAACATACACTCTCACAGAAGAGGACCAAGAACTGAGCCCTGGGGCACATCATCATTCAGAAGTCAGTCCATCGAAGAAGAACCAGCTAAAGAGGCTGAGAAAGAATATGAGTTGGAACAAATATCAGGAGATTGTGGAGCCCCGGAAGCCAAGGGAAGAAAATGTTTAAAAGAGGAGGGATGGACTAGTTTTATCAAATGTTGGTGACAGATCAATTAAGAGAAGGACTAAGGACAGAAAAATTTAAGTTCAGCTCCTTGGTCACATTAGCCACATTTCAAGCTCTCAATAACCACACATGGCTAGTGACATGACAGTGTTCCACTGGACAGTGCTGATGTACAGAAACAGAAAACAGAATAAACGAGCAGAGATGTGGGTAATGGCTACATGTGGTGGTGGGAGTTCGTGCAAGTGGTGGGAGTTCATGCAAGTTCTTTTCAGATAACCTTTACGTTTCAAAATAGAAACAGGAAGCAAGGCCATTAGCTGAGAATGAAAACTGGACACAATGTGTTAGAGATTTGAAAAATGAAAAGAAATATGATGCCTGAGCGGGAGAATGAGGAAGACTGGGGCAAAACCAATGGACTGTGAACCCCTGTGGGAGTCCAGGATTGCTGGCGTTCACCCAACTTCTTGCATGTACATGCATGTCTTCTGCCAAATTTGGCCAATTATCAGCCATTCTTTCTTCAAATACTTTTTCAGACATTCTCTCTTGCTCTTCTCCCTCCAGGACTCCCCCGCTGACAGAAATTTAAGATTTTTTGTTATAGTGCACAGGTCTCTGAGTTTCTGTTCGTTTTTAAAAACATTCTATATTCTCTCTGGTTCAGACTGAGGGATTTCTGTTGTTCTATCTTCAAATTCACAGACTCTCTCCTCTGTCTTCTCCATTCTGCTGCTGACACTGTCCAGTGAGATTTTTGTTTTGGTTACTGTAGTTTTCAGTTCTAAAATTTCCATCTTATTCTTCCTTATATCTTCAATTTCTTTGGTAGAGACCCTATTACTCATTTGTCTCAAGTGTGTCTATAATTGTACTGAAGCATTTTTATAATGGCTGCTTTAAAATCCTGTCAGATAATTCTATTATCTATGTCATCCTGCTATCAGCATCTCAATTGCTTTTTTTTTTTTCATTTGAGCTGATATTTTCTTGGCTCTTTGCATGAGAAGTGATTTTCAACTGAATCTGAACATTTTGGGTATCATGACAGGAGCCTCTGGATCTTATTTAAATCTGTTACAGCAGTGGGTAAGAGGGAAGGCCAACTCATTACTGCTGTTATTGCTAGGCTCCCCACAGGGTCTCCACTGACATCAGATGGTTGGGGAGGCCTCATTCTTGCCTGGAAGAGAAGAAAGTCCCAGCTCCTTACTTGGCCTTCTCTAGCACTGGCAGTGGGGTGGGGGTGGGGGGCTGCAGCACCTCACCACACCCTGGCAAGAACGGAAATCCAGACTACACTCAGACTTCGCTGACGGGGTGAGGGTGGGGCCACAGTTCTTTCTGTGGTGTCTGGCGCAGTAGGGTTGTTATTTGTGTCTAAAGTTTTCTGCCTTGCTATCTTGCTAAGCTGACCTTTTCCCACTCGTTAGGCTAGAGAGCACAGGTAGGCTTTTTCTTGGGGCTTTTTCAGCTTGTGCCTACTGGCATTTCCAGGTTGCTGCTTTTTCCAACATCTAATCCGGGATATATGAGACAAAATGAAAACCCTTGGAATCTACCATTACATCATTCCATGGGTCCCGAGGTCCCTAGCCAGACTGCGTTCTCTCTCCTTTTCACAGTTTTCTCATGTTTGTTTTATACATAATGTCCAGGGTTTTTAACTGTTTGTTTTATATATAAAGTCCAGGGTTTTACCTTCATTCCTTTGTGACTTTTAACAATTTCTTTTTCATATTCTATTACTAAAGGAGTTTCTACTGTACTTATTTACTCTGTGTTCCTCCTAGGCTAGTTTTTAATTCTGAGATTATTTTAAAATTCTTTCCTAACTTCTATCAACTCACTTCTGGATTTTTATACTTCTGATTCTACTGTTCTTTCATGTCTTGCATAATTTTCTTACAGTATTTTAGCTTGTTTGGGAATAGTAAGTTTCCATCTTCATCAGTTTTGTAAGTATATTTTTCTAGTACAACTTCACATACAAAGGGGGGTTATTCTACCCCTTGGTCTCTTTATTCTATGTTACTTTACCTTTTATTTTTCTATGTCATTAATAACTTCATACTTTTTTCTATTGCTCAATTTTAAGTAAAACTAATTTTTCCCCAAACTTGTACAGGAGAGGTCTGGATTAGGATTATCTTCCTAATTTCACAGCTCTCCAGCTCACTCTTCTGTTGCTAACAGTGTAGTGTTCAAACCCATGGCAGCTTGCTTGTTGAACCATCCTGGCTCTGTTCCCCTCCCTGACTGTCCCTGATTTTGAGAGCTAATAAGGCACAAACTGTTCTAGGCCCTTCAGATCCTACTACAGATCCCTTGTGTTTCCCCAGTGCTAGAATATGCAAATCTTTCCAGTTCCAGCTGCTGTTCTCAAAGCAGCTTCTTTTAGGTGTCCTGGAACCTGTCAGTCCTTTGCTCCCCTTTGCTTATTCTGGAACAAATGGCAATACCACACAGGTCCTGGAGCTGTCACTGGGTTAGCCCCACCCATCTGTTTAGACACCTTCAGACCAAGCCTTGTTTTGTTACTCAGGTGTTTTTTGCATTTTGCTATCCTAGTTGTCTGTGTGCTTTAATGACTACTTGGGGGATTCACAAACTCTGCCACTGCTGCCACAGTTCCATAATCCCTTACAGAACAGATGCTGGATTTTGACAATCTTCATTAATAAAAAATGCCGAGAAAGAATGTCCAGGGCACAAAATTAGCATGAGTATGTGTTTATAAATTTTTCCCCAATGTCAATCTTCATAACTAACTTCATAACTCCCCTGTGATAATATATATTCACCTTTCAAGATGAACAGCATGGGCCCAGCATTAGACCTTGAACACTGGCTCAAGTATTAGACAATGGCATAATTTCCTCTAGAAAACTATAAATTCAAACCATGTGACATATAGCTGTGCTAATTAAAATAAGAGGTAAAATAAACTCCAATTTTTATAGAGCCCCCTATGTGTACCTAAGGCAAAATATGAGAGATGGTACCTAGAAAAGATGAATTATTGCTTATTATAAAAAAAAGTCATATTCTTTGTGACTCCCAACTTCAAAAACTAAGGCTATGTCAAACAAATTCTGGAATACTACTACCAAAATATTAACAGAGATTTTCTGGGTAATGGAATTACTGATGATTTCTTTTCTTTTTATTTCTACTTTGTAAATTTTTTAAATGAAAAACTAGTCCGCTTCTTGCAAAAACGTTTAAAACAACTTACGCTAGAACCATGTTGTAATCTGAGTGGTTGAACATATATCCTCCAACAATCCACATTATATTTCCATTGACCACGGCTTTGTGAGAGGCTCTGGGAAGCTTTAGGTTAGAATATTCCTCTCGAGTCCAAAATGACTGGTTAGCTGGTACAAGAACTGAACATCCAGGACCTAATAAAACAGAGTAAGTTAGCTTCACAAAATGCAGCTTTAAAATTAATGTATTTCAAGTTTTAATCATGTAAATGTAACAAATATCTGAAAAATACTTAGTTTTCCTGTAGCATCTAAATGTCAAAGTCCTTTAATTTGTGCTTTCCATTCACTCAAAGCCGGTGACCAAGGGTCATCTCCAATAAAATTCAAAATCACACACTTTTCTAATTATGACCTGACCATATCCAAGTTAGGATTTTTTAGTAACTTAAGCAAGTAAACACTTGCTTAAGCAGCTCTCAGAGGAAAAGACCAGACAAAGAAATTATTAATTCAAATGAAAAACTTTCAGGCTAAAATGTAAAGACTAGTCCCAGGAGTAATAATAGAAACTATCCATTTCCTGGAAAATCAAGAAACACCACGGTTAGAGGGTGTGGCTCCTGCTGCAAGCTGCGCACAGCGGGAGGTGCTCAAATACTTCAATTACTTAACTCTTTGATGGCGGCCAAACCGCACAAAGCATTTCAACAAGCACAGTTCCTTTCAAAATAAAAGTGCTCTGAAGAAAGGGTAAATGTATGAAGAAAATTACTAAATCAGTAACAGCTGTTGTCACAGATCCCTGAAAGAATTTGCTGAAATTCAATAATCTCTATCTGCAGATAATTCCACTCGCTGTTTTAGGATTCTATTATATAACAGACCCCAACTTTCCAGAATTTATTGAAAGTTTCTGAGAGATACCGTTATTGTCAGTTCTTCTCCCACCCCGCAGCTTGGTTCTCGGCTATGTGTTCTTAAGACTGAGACCAAGCCCTCCAACTTTCATGAATGAATTGCAAAGAATGTCAAACCCTTCCACAATTCTAAAGAGACCACAACCACACATCTGTGAAATTCAAAGATTTGTAAGAATCTGAATAAAGAGATGCAAAAACGTAAATGCTATGGAACATAGGCAAGGAGTAACGTCAACGTAGAACATAAGGAACTAGGAAGACGCGGTAAACTGGAAGAAAAGCAAAGAGAAGAGAAGTTCCTACCCTGCCAGTCTGGGAAGCAGGAGCATCCTCTGACATCACTTGAATTGCAAATGCCTCGATCAGGGAAACCACAGTCCTGTATGCAGTGAGGAATGTCGCAGGCTTCACCTTTCCAGTTTTCAGAACATTCGCATTGGACTGTGTTGCTGCTATTACTGATCTTACACTCTCCTCGGCCTGAGCAATTATTCGGACACATGTCAAAACTATAAAAACAGGGAAAATTAAATCAACACAAAGCAACACGTCAGTTAATTTAGCAGAACTTCCGCCTACACAACATTTTAATACTACCTATCACTGGCTCTCCAGTTCATTCCCAAGCATAACGGCAGGACTTACCTTTCAGCCTAAGTGCGGTCACTCAACACTGTAACTAGGGCATTTCAACCCTGTTGGATTCCCAAAAGAAGAGACAAGTTTAAAAACTTATGTAGGGAGAAGAAATTCTCACAAAATGTCCAGGCTTAGCTACTCAAGGATGGGATGACCATGCTGTTCTTGGTGGCCCACCAGCGATGAGCATGAGGAAATGAGCTTGCAAGTTTGGAGGAAGAGGATAAAACAAACTGCTAACAATACCCTGTACCGTCCTCATGACGCATATACCTCCGGATAGTCTCTGAATGTGCAGAAAATTTAAGATTATTGCCCGGACTGGTGAGGAATTAAAATTCCTCAGTAAGTTTATCTATTCATGTCGGATGGAAGAAAAGGGAAGACCAGTTTTACTTAACAGCTTAACTATTAATGTGTCTCATAATAACAGGACTTTAAGGTAGCTGTATTGAAAACACTCTGAAAAGACATAATTCAGATTTTAAAGGAGGGGGCAATAACTGAACTTTTAAGAGCACGGATTTCTTCTCAGGCCTATACAGAAAACTAAAAAAGAAAATTTGCAGCAAAGCATATCAGAAAATCAGGAATCAGCTATTAAAAACAAGCTAATTAGGGGCACCTGGGTGACTCAGTGGGTTAAGCCTCCAACTCTTGGTTTCAGGTCAGGTCATGATCTCATAGTTCGTGAATTTGAGCCCTGCACTGGGTTCTGTGCTGTCAGTGCAAAGCCTGCTTGGGATTCTCTCTCTCTGGCCCTCTCCTGCTTGTACTCTCTCTCTCTCAAAATAAATAAACTTTAAAAAAAAGCCTAATGTTCACACCTACAAATATCAGTTATAATATATTTATAATATAATTCAATAAATATTTGTATGCAGTATTTTAATAGTCCATATATAATTATAATAAAAGAAATGTGTATGCCCCAATAAGCAGAATAAGTACACAAAGTATTCAGTTAAAAAAGCTAAATGACATTCCTGTAGGCCTCTAGAAAGAGGTGCCTACTGTCTCTCTCTAATAATACAAACAAAGAAGTGGAGCTTCAGTTTCATCTTTATCAAGAAAAAGGACTTTGGGGCACTTGGGTGGCTCAGCTGGGTGAGTATCTAACTCATGGTATCAGCTCAGGTTGTGATCTCACAGTTCATGGGCTCAGGTCCCCACATCGGGTTCCACACTCACAGTGCAGAGCCTGCTTGGCATTCTCTCTCTCTCCCTCTCTTTCTGCCCTTCCCGGCTCACTCTCTAAAATAAATAAATAAATAAATAAAGCTTTTAAAAAGCTTCTAAAAGAAAAAAAGTTTAAATTTCAGAATGGACTTGTTATGGTAAAATGGCTACAACAATCACATTTTGTTTTTATAAAAGGCCTAAACTAAAACTGTAGTAAAATCACTGCCATGGAGGTATGAGCATGTTACACCAAAAATACGCCCAATAAGAATTTCCTATTGACACACTTATAACCATATACAAGGAAAGGGCACGCAACCAAAATCTATGTTGTTGAAATGACAAAGAGAAGGGAGTAACCCTTAGCACCTTTTGAACTAAAGGCGGGAAAATATAACAGCCTCCCTTACACCTCACTTCCCCACTCCCGTACCCTTAGGCAGAGGTTTATCTCATGTGCCAAAAATTAATTGTGAGCACTCTTTAAAGTTACATAAAATCTCAGGGTGCCTGGCTGGCTTAGTCGGTGAAGTGTCTAACTCTTGGTTTCAGCTCAGGCCGTGCTCACAGTTCGTGGGTTTGAGTCCTACATCAGGCTCCACACTGACAGCATGGAGCCTGCTTGGGATTCCTTCTCACTCTCTGCTCTCCCCAACTTGTGCTTGTGCTTTCTCTCTCAGGATAAGTAAACAAACTTTAAAATTAAATAGGAGCGCCTGGGTGTCTCAGTCAGGTAAGCATCTGACTCCTGATCTCAGCTCAGGTCATGGTCTCAAGGTTTGTGAGTTCAAGCCCCACACTGGGCTCTGCGCTGATGGTTGGAGACTGCTTGAGATTCTTTCTTCTCTCTGCTCCTCACCTGCTTGTGCTCTCACTCTCTACATAATAAATAAATAAAGTAACATAAAATCTCAAAACACAAACATCATTTTTTAATCTCTGAAAAGTGAAAGTGGCAGGTAATAGTACATCAAAACATCTGCTTATGTGCTTAACTGGAAAACTGAGAAAAATTGGTCTAATTATCTGTGCTTAAAATGTGACTCAGAAATAAAATGAAGTGTCAATTTGTGTGAAAATAAAATATAACTATTTTTTTCTTCTTTTAAAAGAAAACCAGGGAACACCTAACTAGCTGTGGGTAACCAGTCTCAAGGGTCCCCCAGCTATGGTCAGCCCAAAGGCAGGAATCAGTGCAACCTGAGGCCACCTGGAAAGAGAATAATAATGTTTTACGTATGTGTTTCTAGGTATTCTCCTGGGAATAAAGACTATCATTTTATTTGGCTTTTCAAAGGGTCTGGAACCCCTAAACTGGTTTAGTACTCCTTTTTAAAGAGGAGAGATCTTGGAACTAAGAAACTAATAAAATTTAGGATAACCTCAACCTTCCTTCACTTTACAAATAAATACTAATTCTGCTCTCCAGGAGAGATCAAGGCTTCCCTTATACCAATCAGGCTAAGAATAATATGCATTTCTTGGTCATGGAGCTAGAAGAGCTCTCTAGCGATAGGGTGAAGGGTTTCCAATGTCGAGGGGTGCTTGAATTGCTCCCCCCTCCAGGGGTGTTCCCTCCCTGGAGTTTCTCTTCTCCCTCAAGGCTGCTACTATGAGGGGCCTTACAAGAGCGAAGACCATGCCTAAGAACCTACAGGGAACCCAGAACAGGGCCTAGTTGAATGCTACTCAGAGTGTGGGCCATGGGCAGGCAGCAGCAGCAGCATCGCCCAGAGCTTGTCAGAAATGCGGATTCTCAGACCCTAGCTCTGTTGAACTACGGTTTCCAGGTAGGACCCAGGAATCGGCATCTTAACAAGCCCTCCAAGAGATCTCAGTGCATGTGAAGTTTGAAAAGCCCTGGCCTGGGAGGGGATGGCTGGCTGGCTCAGTCAGAAGAACACCTGACTCTTAATCTGGGGTTCTGAGTTTGATCCCCAAGCTGGGTGTAGAGATTACTTAAATAGATAAAAACTTAAAAAAAGAATAGCTGTGGCCCTCCCCTTTACAGTTGAGTGTCCCACTCAATGCCATAGCATTCTAATCTTCCTCTGGGAACTGTGCCCCCACCAGACCCCTGACCTCGCCTTCCTCGGCTAGGGTCACCTAGAGTCCCCTCTGCTTACCCAATTTAATAGCTGCCAGTTCCCTCCTTGAAACTTTCTTTTCTGAGCTTCTGTGACAAACTGGCATTCCTCTGCCCCTTAGTTGCCTCTACTGCCCCTCTCCTCACTGTGCACTCAGCCCCATGGGCCGGTGACTCCCAGATGACATCCCCAGTTCTGGCAGCTCTTCTGGGCCCTAGATCTGAATATCAATATCCTGCTCACACATCTCACTTGTACCCAACCAGACTCGTCAATCTTTCCCCTCAACCTAGCCTTTATGCCTGCCTTGGTCACTAAAAATCACCTTGCTAGTACTGTGATAAGCTGCCCAGGTGGCCCAGTCACAAAGCCCGGGGCCCTGAAAAGCTAAATCACCCTATTAAACAAGGTAGAGCTGGCTCTAAATAGGCCTGCAAGAATCTGGAGACTCTGAGAAAGCCGGCAGCAGTAGAATCCAGCATAATGGTTACATATGGAGCTTAATGCCTCTGCCAGGAGTTGGCAAACTTATTCCGTAGAACACCAAACAGTATCTTAGGCTCCGTGGGACACAGAAGCTCTTCAACACAAACCCCTTGCTTAGGGTCCTTTACGAATTCAACTGCTTATGAAAACAAACTTTTCTTAAGAGGAAAAAAATAAAAGCCAAAAGTTAGCCTCTTTCCTATCACAACAAATTCCCAAAGCTGCCAAAGTCTGTTGTCTACATTTCCTTTGTAACCTCAAGGAAGTTCTCATCCATGGGCCAACCACTGAATATGTGAAAATGAGTAATATTTGTCAAATCGCACTCACGAAAAAACTCCAAATGTTTTTATCCATTAGCAGAAAAATGCCCCTCTCTTCCAGGAGAAGCTCAAAAGCAGTTAGAGCTAGGTTGAAATTGTGATCCCACCTCACCGACAATGTATTTTACCATTTCCCACCAGTTTCTCAATTACAGAACGAGCGAACAAATAGTGCCCATACCTCATGAGTTTTTAAATGAATGTTAAATGAGAAAATCCATGCAAACTGCTTAGTGCAATGCCTGGCACACTGGCAGCTCTCAACTATGTTAGTCATCATTACTGTTATAACAAAGAGTACAGTCTCTTAATAAAATCACGAAGATTAGACTTAAATATCTTACTTGTAAGTGATATTAAATCCAGTCAAATTATAAGCAGCATCACTAAAAAAATGCAGCAGGGCATAACCTGAGGTGGCCACAACCTCGGGGACGGTCTCGTTGCCATCTCTCTCGGGAACAATGAGGCCGCTGAAATGGAAACACATTTCCTATAAAGGGAGGCACACTCAACAGGCACGTCACATGGCGGCATACAAATTCAAAATTGGAATTCATCCTTATAATTAAAAAACAAAAACCAAAAACACTTTCAGGAAGACAGGCAAATTCCTGTGAAAATGCTTAAGTGCTACCCTATTAATTTTGGGTCCAGTTCTGAATCCTCGGAGGGACAGATCTGAATCTTTCCTAGGCTCACCTTTATCCTGGGTTATATTTCTAATGAGATTTGAAATCAATGCCCCTATTCTTTTTTATGTATACAAAACTGTTTATAATGGTTCTTTGAAAGATTGAGAAAACTTTCAAAATCAGAGAAACTAACAAACTTTATGAGTTGATGAATGACAAATATATACTACTGAGAAAAGTATGAAAACTAAAAATATAAATAAATAAACTTGCTAAACACCTACAATCTTAACACTATTAGTATTCTGATGTACTTTGTTTGCGTAATGATACCATTATCACAGCTTCTGTTCTATTTTACAAGTAATACAGCATAAGCATCTCCTCTCCCATTTGGACTCCAGCACACAATTGTATTTGCTGGGGGTCTGGACAGTGTTAAAAACTATCAGGTCAAAAAAATTTATCAAGTCAAAGGGTCTAAATGATGGCTCTAAGGCTCTTGATCCATGTGCTTCCCAGAAGCCATATAGGAATTTGAAATCTCCTCAATAAAGAATGAAAAGGTCTGTCCTAACTCACCTACCAAGAGGAAGTATCAGTCCTATCTTAGCCTTGCTAATCTGATAAGTGAAAAGTGATTTTTTTATATTGTGGTTTTGAGTTTCTTTTATATTCCTGAGGTTAATCATTCTTACTATGTTTACTTGCCTTTTGCATTTCTTCATATGTTCACATCTTTTGCCCAATTATCAATTCACTATCATCACCACCACACACAACCCCACACACTGAACAAATATTTCTTAACTACTCTCTTCCCTTCACTGACTCTACCCAAGCGGCACTGGCCTCCTTGCTTTCCCAAAGCACAGACGATGCAAACTACTCCCTCAGGGCCTGTGACAATCGTAAATGGTCATTCACTGTGACCTAGCAATTCTAAGTTCTTTGTAGAGCTAACACTTGCTCAAGTACTTGTACAAAGACTAACATACAACCATTCTCACTGCAGCACTTTTCAGAATGGCAGCACACTGAAAACCACCTGGGGCACCTGGCTGATTTGGTCAGTAGAGCATGTGACGTGACTACTGATCTCAGGGTCAGGATTTCTTTTTTTTTTTTTTCCAAGTTTTTTTTTAAATAGTTTATTGTCAAATTGGTTTCCATGTAACACCCAGTCCTCTTCCCCACAAGCGCCCTCCTCCATGACCACCACCACCCTTCCCTCTTCCCCCTCCCACCCTCGGTTTGTTTTTCAGTATTCAATAGTCTTTCAGGTTTTGTGTCCCTCTCTCTCCACAACTCTGTTTCCCTCTTCCCCTCCCCCTGGTCCTCCATTAGGTTTCTCCTGTTCTCCTGTTAGACCTATGAGTGCAAACATATGGTATCTGTCCTTCTCCGCCTGATTTATTTCGCTTAGCATATTAGGGTCAGGATTTCAAGCCCCACATTGAGTATAGTGGTGACCTAATTTAAAAAAAAATTTTTTTAAGAAGAAGAAAACCACCTAAATGCTCATCTACAGAGAGTTAGATGAATGAACCATTCCCTATCTGTAGGTTTATAGAACTAACAAGGAGTTCCTCAAGGCACTCCAATAAGTAGGAGAAAAAACAAGCTGCAGAACAATGGGCCTAGTATATGTGTACGTTTATGCATATTTGGGTAAGTGCATATAAAAATAATGAAATGGAAGAATACAGAAGCGGAAAATTGGGAAGAGGGGCCAGGATTTTCATTTAATAAGAATATCTAGACTGAATTCTACAAACTCTAGGACTTTGAAGGTACTCTGGGGTTTATAAAACAATGAAGCATTCTGCACTGTGTATTCAACTAACAAATATTTACTGATACTGCACGTGAGACACTGCTCTAGGCACCAGAACACCTCAGTGAAGAAGTCCCTGCTCTCGTGGAATTCACATTAGAGAAACAAATAATCCCAGAAATATCCCTCACCCCCACATACAGGTGAGTATATGTAACACCAAGCAGAGATAAATGCCACGAGAAGAAAAAAACAGTGAAAGAATAAAAGGTGCAGGGGCGCCTGGGTGATTCAGTCCATTCAGTGTCCAGCTCTTGATTTCAGGTCGTCATGATCCCAGGGTCCTGGTTTCAAGGCCCACTCTGGGCATGAAACCTGCTTAAGATTTTCTCTTCCTCTGCTCCTCCTGTTCTCTAGCTCTCTCTCAAAAATAAGGGACACCTGAGTGGCTCAGTTGGTTAAGCATCCAACTCTTGATTTTGGCTGAGGTCATGATCTCATGGTGGGTTTGAGCCCCACACTGGGCTCCATGCTGGCAGTGCAGAGCCCGCTTGGGATTTTCTCTTTCCTTGTCTCTCTGCCTTTTCCCTGCTCACGCATGCATGCATGAGCTCTCTCTTTCTCTCTCTCAAGATAAAGAAATACATCTTAAAAAGGGGGGCAGGAGCCTGGGTAGCTCAGCTAAGCATCTGACTTTAGATTCTGTGTCTCCCTCTCTCTGTGTTCCTCCCTGGCTCACAAACATGCTCTCTCTCTCAAAAATAAATAAAGATTAAAAAAAAAAAGTGGTACTTTAGAAAGGGCAGCTAGGGAAGGCATCTTGGAAAAGGTGACATTGGCTTTCATCAGTTTTATGTATCAGAACCCCTTGAAATGCTAAATGGGGAAGTACTTATAAGAAAACCACTTAGAAGCAGATATGCTGAAAGCAATCTTCCCATAAGAAATACTACTGGCCCAGGAATGACTTGGGGCTTCAGTCACATGTGGAAGACCCCACACTCTTATCCTAGCATGAGTTTCAGGACCAGAGGGAACGTCAGTCCTCACTCCCACATCACTGGGGATGTCATGGACATCTGGGAACCTCAGTGTCCTCAAATGCACATGGAGATAAATCCTATCCACCCAGCAGTGATACAATAGAATTAAACTATTATAGCATGTGAAGTGCTTAAACATTGCCTCACATTAGTAGGTGTTCGGTAAGTGATGGCTAACAATATTTATTCTTTATATTATGGTAGGGACATTTCAGTGTGCAGAACAAATGATAGAAAGGGCAGAGGGAGAAAGGACAGAATCACAGAAGGGGTGCGAAGGCCATCTACTCTAGATGTCCATGATGCTACAGAAAGGGGGTCAGTTTCCCCACTGTCAGGGAGACTCGGGCATTTGCTTCTTTATACTTTGAAAACCTGACATTATGACAGCTTTGGAATGTGCTACTTTCTCCTAGTGTGAAAATAAAACAACTGGTTTATGATAAAAATAAACTTTTACAGGGTAAATGAATACAAACGCAGCCTCAACCCAGCATGCAAAGCAATGGAAAGTGTGTGGGTGAGAAAGTGATGCTGCAGGCATGCCATTCAACTGTCACCCAGAGCTGCCTCCCACCGCCCCCCACCTCCTGCCCCCAGGTAGATAAATACACAGCTCAGGTGGCAGCCGGTTTTTCAACTTGGGCAAATCAAGAACTACCTGCCCTGGGGGGGTCTATATAATCTTGTATTTTAAACACAAAGTACCACTGTTTAGAACTATTTTAGAAAATCTCTGTTCAAATATATTGATTATAATGGTGCCAGGAAGACATGGGCTCTGTGAACACACCTGGGGCACACCCTGACTTCACCAACTACACTATTCAAGTTTCTAGCAATCCTAGGTCTCCTTGCAAGACTAGACGCTCCTCAGGGCTGGGAGATGTGGAAGGTAAGCCAGATTTTTTAAAGTCGAGGTGGGGGGGGGGGGCGGGGGTGTCAGAGCCAAGCGGTGGGCTAGGCAGGGTCTGTACTTCCGCCTGGTAAAAGAAGGTCTGAGAACCTGAGGAATGCCTGCCTTTGACTACTCTGTGCGCTGTGGTCTGACCACAGCATCATGAGG